>CAKAKR010049889.1:0-16861 GCA_916700685.1 Adelosebastes latens | reverse complement strand
AGTCCAGAGTTTTCACTGAGTCCATATACTTTCTATGTCACTGAAGCTAACGAGCCTGGAGCCTCTGTGTTTTCTGTAAGAGCCTCTGATCGTGACGAGGGAGACAATGCACTGATTTCCTATCATATTCTCAGAGATGGAAGGGAAGATAACAAAGTGACTTCATTTCTCAACATAAACTCTGAAAAAGGAGATATTTTGGCTCTAAAAAGTTTTGACTTTGAAACTCTGAAAACGTTCCAGTTCCAAGTTGTTGCCACAGATTCTGGAACTCCGTCACTAAGCAGCAACGTCACAGTGAACGTGTTCATTCTGGATCAGAACGACAACGCTCCAGTCATCCTGTATCCAGTCAGCTCTAACGGTTCTGCTGAAGGTGTGGAGGAGATTCCCCGCAATGTGAACGCAGGACACTTGGTGACTAAAGTCAGAGCCTATGACGCTGATATAGGATATAACGGCTGGTTACTGTTTTCCCTGCAGGAAGTTACTGACCACAGTCTCTTTGGTTTGGACCGCTATACAGGACAGATCAGAACACTTCGCTCATTCACAGAGACAGACGAGGCTGAGCATAAACTGGTCATACTGGTGAAAGACAATGGGAACGTTTCACTCTCAGCAACAGCTACTGTGATTGTCAAAGTTGTGGAGCCCAAAGAGGCTTTTGCAGCTTCTGATGTTAAAAGTGCAACTAAAGTTGACGAGGAGGACAATGTGACATTCTATCTGATTATAACCCTGGGATCAGTTTCTGTACTTTTTCTCGTCAGTATCATCATGCTGATTGCAATGCAGTGCTCTAAATCCACAGACTATACTTCTAAATATCTACAAGAGCCTAATTATGATGGGACACTGTGTCACAGCATCCAGTACAGATCTGGAGACAAACGGTACATGTTAGTTGGACCCAGAATGAGTATAGGATCTACTATAGTCCCGGGCAGCCATGCCAACACACTAGTGCTCCCTGACAGGAGGTCTGCAACTGCAGAGGTAAGACATTCTTTTGTGAAAACCCTGGCTTGTTTCTACTGGCAGTGTTATTCATGTGTCCGTTGTACTTCTGAAGAGGTAAAAAAGATCACTTTATCTCAAGGCAGTTCTGGTATGAATGCAAGTGATGGATGAAACACAGATCTTAATGATTTAAGTGTGCCAAATGTACAGAATCACACCACACAGACATAAAATGCATCATTGAGGGAAATGAAGAGGTTGTGTGTTGTTATGGGACTCCTGGTTTACAGGGGGTTGTATATTTGGTTCTCACACAGCAAAGAGTTAAATTTATAAGTGAATAACACATTGGACTGCAGCTAGTATGCTGTGTTTGTACCTTAATGCTGCGTTGTCCCTATGTACTTAAAAATGAAATTCATCCAAAGATAGGTGTTGTGGATTGTTATGAAATACTGGTCAAATTAGTTATTAAGACAAGGAAATGTTTCTGTAAATAGCAATGTACCCTGTCTCATTATGCTGAAGACACAGTTGCTCCCTAGAACAAGAGAGACACTTTCCTTTTTTCCTGAAGAAAATGAATGCCTCTAAACTGTCATGTTATGTTTGTTTAGTTTCTCATCACATCTGACTTCTTTCAGATCTTTGAGAACTTTGTATTCAGTGCACTGACCGACTTTGACAATCAATAATTTAAAATGCAGTGTGTCTATTTCAGGCCATGCGTGGTCGTGTCTAGTAGGCCATAAACTGGCTGTGAAACATAAATGCATATTTTGAGTTGATTGTGGTTAAACCCTGCAGGGAAAGGTTTAGGTTCAGTTTATTTTTGTTTAGTTTTTTCAACTAACCACTCACACTTTGTATTAGATTATCCTTAAAACCATCAGAAGTCTCATTTGCAAGCAACATATACAGGAAAGATTGTTCCTACAACTAGTGCTGAAGCTTTTCCTATAACATTTGCATCAGATATAATGTTCTTTCAGTACCTATAGATACTCATTTGAAAAAGACATGTCATATTTTTTGGTCTGTGTGTGTCACACGCTTGTAGAAATATTTATGTTTTTATCTATTAGGGTTGTTACGTGTGTGTAAAGGGAGTTACTGACTGGCTAACAGAGGTTACTGGAGGTCTGTGCTCGCTGATGTAGTAGAGGTGATGCAGTGGTCCATGAATGGCTGCAGCTACGACAGAGAGAGGGGGGAGAGGAAGCCTGCGGCTGGTGTGCAGTGAATCACAATGTGCAGCCAGTCAGGTGGGGCAGCAGGGATCTTCACTCATTACAGGACTGCAAAGCAGCAAGCAATATATTGTTTACTATCATTTGATTGGCTTGTTGGACTTGAAAAATACTAGACAGTGATGTAAAAGAGTGTAGTGTATATATATATTACACACACTAGCGTCTGTGCAGATGATCCCTTTTGACTGACTGAAAAATAGGTCATATTTTATCGCATGTGTGTAGGTCTGCATGCTAGGCTTCTGGGCTGATTCTCTAACAGTGTGCGTTGCCCATAGCAACAACACACGAGGAGAACCACCTCTCTGAGTCTACTGGTTTCCACAGACTAGCATGCGCTCAGCGGTCCTAGCAACAGCAGCGGAAGAGGATGAGGGAGGGAGGGAGGGAGAGATGGAGAGAGCAGTAGAGGAGGGGGGAGGGGAAGTGGCTTTTGTACGGCTCATCTATAGACATCTCACAATATTTAATGAAAATGGGTTTATTTAGACAGAAACACATGGATTGTATCAGTGAAATCTCCATTGTAAATCAGGCAACAGATGGTGCAGATATCAAAGCAATAGTGAAGGCGGGAATAGTTGAGCTTCTAATTAGATATTTTAGATTATGGAGATAATCTTTTCTCTGAAACAACTGGGTCAACCTTAGATGTTCTACCTTAAAAGTGACATGTATTTTTAATTGTCATTAAACGTGTCTTTGTTAAAGCTGATGGGATATTTAGACCCACTGAATAAAGCATTATTAATGCAGGAAGGGAAGAGTTCAGATTGAGAGTAAGGCAGCAGCTCGGCTTCATGAAGTCACGGCTCAACACACTTTCTCTTCACTTCCTCTGTCCACTTGTATTCGGTGCTCTACTAGATAGCAATAACTGCCTCTGTCTGTGTGCATATTTTATGTGCGCATGTTTGTGTGTGAGGCACCCACGTGTTTTGCAATACAGCAGCAGTGCTAAGCTGTGCCTGGACAGCAGATGCCCAGAAAAGATTTATTGATGTGATTAAAAATGAGTGCATCTCATTAAACCTAAAAAGTGCAGGGTAATGTCGGCGGATCACATCGGTCGTCTCTGGTTACACTGTGAGCTGCCCGTATGTGTAGATTACTGAATTGTATGTCACTGTACTTTTGTTGCTTTGCCATGGCATTTTGGGGAGAGAAACACAGACGAGAGAGGAGGAGTGGATGAATTACAAGTAGGGTCATGAGCTGCATTCAGATCGCAAGCACATGGGATGTGCCTTGGATCTGTTGAATCAACACTATATGTTTGATTATGCAAATTGTTTTTTCCTTGTTGACAACTTGCAGATGATGGCACAGTCGACACAAGCTAGCAACTACAGTTTAAAATGTACTTCTGATCTTGATTTAAAACATTACTGTACAACAGGAGACTGTAAGCTGAATACAGCCTGTCTGTCATAGTGTATATATCCCTGGTACATTTTGGTTCTGCTCTCTTTGGCGGGGGTGTGGCTGCTTGCTCCAGTGGCTTTGTCTGTCTGCTTGGCTGCCTCAGCAGATCTGTGCAATTGTGTTTGCATGCTGAGTGTCTGCACTGAAAATCATTCACAGTGCAATGACCCTTGTGTTTTGTGTGTCTGTGTATGTTGTCTTTGTTAAGTGGGTGAGAGCATTTTCCTCATTAAACCATATTCGGGGTCAGAGGGAGAGAGGGCAAGGGAACAAGCTAAATGTCAAGAGAGAGAGGGGACGCAGCTGTTACGGCAGCAAGACTGTAGGTACTGTACTGCTATGTCAGCAGCTTGAGGGAATTGGTTTTGTTTTATGTGGCTGCTGTTCTGCGTTAACACACACAAAATTGCTGACAACTTTTTCCCCACGAAACAACTTTTCTCCCTGCGTTCCACTCATGCTTTTGCTTTTCTAACTTTTCCTCCTCCCTACCCCTTTACCAACATTTTATATAAACCTTTCAAAATGTCTTCTGTTGTATTATCTCCTTTTCATTTCACTGTCCATTCTCGACTTCCCCATCCTTGACCTTTTTTGTTAGATACCGCAATATGAATGTTACTCTAACTGCAGTACTCCCTGTTCTATTCTGCTTCTGTCTGTTCTGTTTCATGCAGCGGCCTGCTTTTCCTTTCTCCATTTTTGCAGCTTCCCTCTCTGTCTCCTCACTATTTCTCTCCTCCTTCCTTACCCTCCATATTGATATCACTCTCAGTTTTTTCCCCTCCCCCCTCCCACTCTTGGCCTCCTTTTCCCGCTTTTATGTCTCTGTCCTTCGTTTCCTCTTTCATATGCCACCCTTTTCTGTCTCCCTATCATTTTCTGTCAGTCTTTCTCTCTGTGGTCTATCTCCTCTCTCGTTCTGCCACATGCTTTTTAGCTCTGCGTTGCTGTGCCTCATGCCTGTAGGGTTGTGGCTGTGGTGGATGCTGCGTGTGCTGTTGTGTGTCAGTAGGGCACATTCTCTCTTATTGCTCCAGCTTTGTTGGAGGATGGCGCAACTCACATTGAGGTCAGCAGCAGCGGCAGTGATGGTAATCTAATTTACACACACAGTAGGGCACGACGCAAACAGCTACTATCTTTATGTTCACACTTCACACATGCACGCTTGTGCCCAGAGACACACGCAACCACACATTGCACATGCTCACAAATGCCTAATCCACTTTACTGAAAGGCACTTTCACAGAGGAAAGGGGGCTGGGAGAAAGCAGAGCACAAGCAGAGCACGCTCCCTTGGTGTCATAGTGACTTGCAGAGAGAGAGAAAAACACACCCACTAGTCTGTGACACAATTAGATCAATCGCAACCCCGTGCCAAAAATCAGACGTCCTGCCTTGACTGAAAATGTTTCTTAGAATATCAAGGTCATGGCTTTTTTCATGATTTCAGATGTTATTCTGAGTAACCTATTTTATGTTTTATAAACAGGAACATTGTACCAAACAGCTTCCTTCTTAACAAATTTCATCTTCCATCCCAGACCAAACTTTCACCACCAAGATGAGTCTGAGTAACAGCTCCTAAACATGCAAAATTGACCAAACATAACACTGGCTGACCCATGTCACTGTGCGTGTAATCACCCAGGTAATATAGCTGTTTAATGATGTTAATTACTATAGCTTCTGTATCCCACTGCTCATACTGTCTACTGTCTGCTCCTCTACCTTTGTGTGAAACATCTTTATTTTATTTATATCTCCTGTATACCTCACTTTCCCTTGTTCCATGAGGTCAGTAATTCAAAGTCACTTACTGATCACTTGGACTCAATGGTCACCGAGATAAGCCCTCCCACCACTTCACTATTAGATTACGCTCCCTTCCCCTCTCTTTTCCCATCTTTGTTGCAGTTTCCAATCAGAAAAAACAATCACAAGCATTCACTCTGGCTAACAAGCACTATGCATGATTGAAAACTGTGATAAAGCTGAACTGATGGGGTAGGTAATGTTCATCTGTAATATTTCACCCCCTCAGCACTATATTTACTCTGGCACAGCACACAAATAGCTTTGAGTTAGGTCCGGCAGTGCAACAATACTGAGAACATAGTACTTAAACAATGACAATCAGATCTGTCTTTCTAGATCAATGTTCTCCATTTTGTCCTTTGATGTTTTTTACATCTATTATAACCATACGGGCCGGGGTTAACTCAGGGAGCTAGTAAGCATTTCTGTTTCTGTGTCACTGAGTATTGATTTTCTTTTTTTATCACCAGTCACGTACAGTTGACAAGGTTGACTAGAGAGTTATTTTTCACTAATTAAGCTGTGTGAATGGAGGAAGGGAGGTGGTATATTAACTTTGGTTGTTGACTATTATATTGGCATTGTGTTGATTAGTTAAATAAATCCCTGCTGTTTTAGGTTATATTGTATCGTTCAACATAAACCGCATGCTGTCCAGATGCTGCTGAACAGTTTGCTATCTGGGCTGATACTAGATGTACTGTCAGGATGCGTGTTTGTATCAGCTTTTCCTCTTTGCGAACCATTCAGGTGATCTGGAGTTGGCGAATTAGGAGGTTGTTATTGAGAATGTCAGCAAGCACAGGCACTGCTGCAGTGCAGCTTATAGAGTATTTGGTCAATAAGCTGTTTGCACATCTCTGTGTAGTGCTGTGCTTTGAACGCGGAGTGGCAGAGACAAAATGAGATGTCTCTTCTCTATATCAAGTTAACTGTAAATTACTATTTCGCAGTATTATAGAATTAATATTTTGTGACTTTAACTTTAGTCTAATACCGTATATCAATGTTTTAAATCCTGTATTATTTGAATTTTTATTCATAATGTGTGACACTGACACAGATTTCAACCATACAGAAAACAATTTCTTTTGTCTAATGTTGACTATTTGGAAATTACATTAAATGAACTAGTAACAACATGACATGCAGATGTACTTAATTTTTTTATGCCTCTGGGTTAAAAGAGCAAAATCAGAGTCAGTGGGCCAAAAAATTCATCGTGGGCTGCGTTCACAACTGCGGGCCAAGACTCCCTGGCACAGCTCCTTTTTCTCTTGTCATTTGTCCTAGAACATGACGAGACTGGTTCAGAGCCATGTGTGGCTTTGATGGGAATTGGCCCTGGCTAGTCACTACTCTTAAGTATATGGGTCAGACCTGGTTCTTCCACGCTGATAGAGAGACGTGCCCATTTTATTTGTGAGCCTGTCCAGCAGGTCCGACCTGCTACCTTTGTATTATAGCTATAGACAAATAGGAGTGAGACAGAAAATAAATTACAAATATGTACCATCTCTTTCGTGCCTGGCATAGTGTGAGTAGGGCTGACCCTTTCTCCTCTCCACCACTCGGTTATATAAGCCCTCAGTTTCATTACGTCTCAGTACATTGACTCATGGCTGTGTGGATGAGTCCTATAGGTTGGACCTTGCCACTCTCACTTTAGAGTCACTCCACTGCAGCTGAACCAAGGCCTTTCTCCAGGGTGTTAACCGGGTCTGTGAGCATTAACAACGTTGCACTAATGAAAACCATTTGCGCACACTATCTTCATGTGTCATTTTAAATCCATGCTCGATGATATGAGCTTAGCTCAGAGGGATGCATTATGCTGATGTGCTCTCTTGCTTTATTTTTGAATGAACACATCTCCTAATGATGTAATAATTTACTAACAATAATAATATGAATACAATTACAGTGTTGAAAACCCTAAGCCTACCTATGTCTGTCTGTCTGATGTAATAACCAGTGCCTGATAGCTTCGTTAAGTGCAGTTAGACCTGAGCTACTTTTTTCTCTGAATCAACAGAGATCAGAACAGATGTAAGTCTGCATGGCACTTGGCATCGGTGCTCATACAGCCACAACATCTGCTGCTATGCTTAGGTCATCACTGGATGCCTGGAGGATTGAACTGACTGAGCGGCCAGCACAGGGCTGCATGCAAGACAGACAGCTATTAAGTGGAAAACAAGTGAAGACACAGTTGGTTTGAAAATTCCCTTTAAGGTAATCAGCTGTTGCAAACCTAAAGGCGTCCCGAGATCTAGATTTATGCAGGATGGGGTTGTGATCTCTGATTGATTGAATGTATGAATGGGTGAGAGGAAACCCAGAGTCAGCTGCTTAGACTTTGGATGCAGCCTTAGTAAGAGGATTGCCTTCTTACAGCAGTATCCCTGCACTGCTCACTGAGGAGTAGATGGGGTATAAGGCCACACTTGTCTGATTAAATACCGTATGTTGTATTCATTTCTGGCCATGCAGAAATGGATGGGATCAGATGTTGGCTGTTAGATGGATCCAGTCTCTAGCTGCAGGGTTCCTCTTCCCCCTGTGGCTATTTGCCCCCGCCTCATGCCCCCACTAAGCATCTTGGGTGATTGCTTCGCCTTGTTTTTAGGCAGTGCATTCGTATTTCTCTGCCTGTTTGGGTATTCACAACAATAAAGCTGTATAGTCAAACTTATGTGTTTATGACATTTATGACTTCTTTAAAGGCGCTAAATTCGATATACAGAGCATTAACATTGCTATGTGAAGATATGGAGGAGTAATGTAGAAGAGTAATTCTTTTTTTCATTGACTGGATTTTGTGAAGTTTTATATATGTGCAAATAAATAAATTAAAAAAAAAAAATAATAATAATAAAATGTCTAGCGGAGAATGAAGTCGACCTGTATTTGTTGTAATCAGAGCTTCGCTGTGCTTTGTTGACATGGCCGGGCCGGCCGTGCATGCCTTTTAGTGCATGTTAGCGTGCCCCACTGGCAAGCTCATGGCCGCTGCACTGCGCTCGGTTACAGCTGATAACGCCGTCCTGACCGATGGTGCCGTCGTGGAAGCATAGCACCCAACCCCCGGTTCCCTCCCAGGTTAACACGGTTATCTCTGTCAGCACTTTCGCCATTGTTTGCACTGTTAGCACCGTTAACTATGGCCCCCGGCCCACCGTTGCCATGTTGAGAGCCATTGAGAGGCAATAGAAATGCTCCGAACACTGTATTTAGCACCTTTAATGTAGCCACAACACTGTTGACTTTTATTTTAATGTTTTTTTACATGATTAGCAGCAAGCAGAATGCCATTGGAAGATTGTAACAGGCTATTTTCTGTGATGTGTTTGTCTGTTCAGTTACAAGGCTTTAACTACAACAAAACTGTCTGTAAACTAATACAGAAACAATTTTGCATATATTTTATATCGAGTGTAAATTGAGCTCATTGAGTGGTCTGGTCAAACTATTTCAAAAAAGCAATTACTTACGACTTAAACAATTGCTTAAGACAAGCAAACTGAATTAGTTTATTTTTCCTAAAAAGTTAAAATTTGCAGTGCTAAATTATCTTATTACAAAATATCCTTTCCCATTAAAAAACAGGAAAATGTAGTCAGTATTGTATTTACAGACATATAATCACTGTGAGTCACAGTGAGTCACTGTGCTGATATCAAGTGTGTGTGATCACAAGACATTGATTAGGTGGTTTGGTTTGGTTATGTAGATACAGAGAGAAAGACAGTTTTTAACACTAATTTAAGCTACAGACTGAAACTTCTTATCCGATTTCTTCTTTTTTTTTGTGGTCTGAACGTCATTTTGGCTCATCCTGGTCAGTGTGAACATGAGCTGTTCTGTACAGTGGGTGAGTCATCTCATCCCACATGTAGCTTTTCATTTTGTGAAGTTGCTCTGCTGTGTTTATTTTTAGGTGTACCATCTGTCATGAAAGCATTAAATCAGAAACTATGGCAAATTTTGGGTTGACGCTATTAATCTATCATGACATTAGGGATATTTCGTTATCTGATGCCCTGTAGCCACACACACTTGAGCTGTGTCTGTTTACATGTGTACAGATCGCTAAATGTTCTTCTATGTTTCCCGCCATCTTATCTTGTGGGTGTAGTGTATGAATAAAACAATGAGACATGGGTGTGGAAGATGAGTGCTAATGCTGTAAGCCTGACTCATATCCCACTCTCTCCTCCCACCGGCTGGCTCCCTCTCTCTTCCTTCCCCTGCCTTTGTTCTCGTTACCACTATACCCCACTTTGCTCCAGCCTGGTGTGCTTTCCATCTCATCCTCACCGTTTACCGGTTTCTTTTCATTTGCTTGTTTCTTCAATCCTTCTTTTTGTTTTCATATCTCATCTTCTATCTCAACACAAAGAATCTCTTTCTGATTTTCTTCATCCCTCTCCTCCTCCTACGCATCCTGATTTCTTCTATGTGGTACTTTCTCTTATGCCCCCTCCTGTCTCTTTATGTAATTACAAGCTGATAGAAAATGGCTGACACCTTTTCGAGGCTGTGTTACTCTCTCCTTCGTTCTCTCGCACCTCTCTTTTTCCTTTAAGTCTGTTATTCTTTGTTTGGTTGCTAATTACTATTGGAAAACATAACTTTGTCTATTAGTCTTTATTCCATCATGCTCCCTCCCTTCTCCTCTCTCTTTCTGACCACAACCTCTCTTCTCTACACTACCTCCTCTCTGTGTAGAAACTAGAGCTTTGAGTACTGAATATGTCAGAGCACCTTTATCTTTGTCTAAGCCTTATGACTGCAGCAAAAGTAGAGGGATGTGATGCACTACCAAACCGTAGTCTTGCTCTTCACAGCCTCAGGGCTCGAGCAAACGCCGAAATAATAGGAACCTCTCCTCTGTTACTGTGTGCGTGTGTGTCCTGTATATGAACCCAGAGTGGCTACTCATTCAGTTATTCAGCTATTCGTTCAATCCATTTTTGAACATATAACTGAGAAAACCAACGTGATTCAAATTCATGTGTCTGGGTTTCTGGGAAAGAGACACTCTTTCTGTAATATTATTGCATATTTTAATTGTAGTCTAACTAGTATTATTTTATTTTTTTTAGCTCTAGTTGAGTTTTATTAGGGTTGCAGATAGCGAAATTATTGTTTCAGTTAAGAGTAGGGTTGTTTTTTTGGTTAATGTTGGGTGTGTTTTGGTCACAGTGTTACTTTGTTTCATGTACTGTATAAAACCACTCCGCATGCTCCTCTCCTTTTTATACCAGCTGACAGACACTTAGTTTAAAAAGGGGATTCATGTAAGATAAGGATGATTGTGTTTTAGTACAATGGGTTGCAATGTTGCGCTTTGTCTTTTTTGATTTGATGCTCTATGCACTCAGCAATTAGGATCAAATTGCACCATATGCGCTATAATATACTATATATTGTATGTTTCTCTGTATTGTTAAAGGACCAATATGTAATATATTTACTGCAATATATCATAAAGTGACCATGATATGTCATCAGAGATTAAGGAAACATGCTGAATTGAAATACTGGCTTCTCCGACAACTATGTGCTCTGTTCCAGTACGGAAACGTCTGTTTTTGTTTTGGATCCGTGATCCCGTCCACTGCCCATTTCGACACCCCGTTGCCACATATGAAACAAATTGGTACACAAACACAGCCTTCTGCAGCCATGGAAGCAAGCAAATGAACTTGATCAACAGAGATAACGTTAACATTAGACTCAACCTGAAAAGCCTCAACACATCTCTCTGTGGTCCGTGTGCAGCTGGGTTATCAAGGCAGCAAGTATTTGAGACACACAGCTGGTGAAGTGATTCTGACTGCTGCTGGCCAGAGGCTAACACTGTGATGCTAACACACGCTAACTGCTATCTGTCACACCATAGGAGTGAATGGGCCACGGCTCCAATGTTTTGAATTTGGACTGCAGTACCCATTTTAAAATGCTAGCTGTCAGTACTGCATGTTGCTCCTTTAACTGACTCCATTGTCACTGCTTCTCTCATCATGTCTCATTAAAAGATGCAGCTCTGCTGGTTCCTGGTGTACGGCCTTGGGCCTTATGTTGTGGCTTTGGTTTATGTGTCTATGTGAGAGCTGCACTGGTAGTGATCCTGATTACTAGTGACAATTACATATTGTTTTTCAAGATACAGTAATAGTATTGCAGTATATAAACATGGTTTAATTGATAAATAATTAGTGCTTTATTGTGTTGGGACACAAGCACAGTCCTATGGCCATCTTTACAAAAATATCTTATTTGCAGTTATCTGATTTACTGGTGTCTCCAAAGGTCAGGGGGTGATGCATGTGGTAAAATTAACACAAATTTTCAGGCCTGCTTTGTTGTTACAATTTTCAAAGATGATTTATGTAAGGTTACTTTCAGATGCTGACTTTCCCTGTATTTTTACATTAGTTTTGGTCATATTTGTGCATGTGACACATTCAAAGACAGTGATTAGCTATTCAAAGTGTCACACTGTCAGTGTAATGACACCTATAACAAATGCTTAATTCAATGCTTAATTTCAATGTATGGATCTTGTGGTGACATGACACTATGATGTACTAATCAATTGTGCATCTTTCTTAGTCTGTGTCTCTCATCTCATGTAGCTTTTGACTGTCTAAGTCTCAGTGCATCACTGTTTAATGTGTCACATCATACATTTCTGTGTTTGGTCTGATGGTTTAGATATCAGCAGGGTTTAACAGCAGATATCAGGTGTTACATGATACGTCTTTCTTGCACACCAAAACTAAATGGTCCACAGTAGACACCGGGCTGGATAATCTATGCATCACATTACAGATAATGAAGTGAGTATCTGCTTAATGTGAGTAGAGGAGCAAAACTGAGACAAAGTAGAGACAACAAAGGCGTTAAAAAACATGATACCAAAATAACAAGGAGTTTGGTCTACTTGTTTACAGACTACTGAAAACGGGGTCTATGCGATAAGGCTGGAGTATAATTGTTCCCTAAGCCCCTGTTTACTCCCTAATGTCCATCTTAATCCTGATTCACTTTGCCCTGTCCTCTAACTGAGAACTAGAGGAGTAAACTGTGCTGACGGTGCTTCTTATGAAGCAAAGATATATAATATATGAAGCAATAAGAAAAAATACACTCAGTGACCTGTAAAATAGAAATACAGGGACAATGTAATGTGACCCTGCGGTAAATATTACCTTTGTGAAACCCGTAAATTAGATCTCCATGTATTATGGAAAGTGACATTATAAAACATTATCAGTGTTCCTTCAGGTGTTATAAATAGGACATTCCTGTCAAAGCCTTCTTTCCATTCTCCTACTGCTGTCAGTATTCCCAGTTGCCCTGGATTAAGGCCTCAGCAAAGTGTGTAGAGTAATAATTCGACTATGTTGCTCCTCTAATGCGATTAGGTGGAATCATCTTAATGATGCCATGAAGAGTAGCTTTGAAAAGGCAACAGCACCGAGAGTAAGATAGGATGCCACTCACCCTTAAAGTCCAGGCTGCTTCTTAATCCTAGTGTTCTTTTATTGTTGTTGTGGATTTGCATTGGCCTGATTGAGGTGATAATAAACCCTCATTTCTCTACATGTCTTTAACCTTTACCAAATTTATATATTTTTAAAATTCTGTCACCTCTTAGATTAATTTATGCTGCTTTGTGTGATACATCTGTTGTCAAATATGTTGTCAGTGGCAATATGTTCCAGCAAATGTTAGCCCAAACAAGAGGGGTATTGATTTTAACATCATGGTCTTTAGGAGGCTGTAGTTTGTGGTGAAGTTTAATGCATTGCATTACCCTGAGAGAAGTGTCTAATGTTCACTCTAACCAAGTGGATTGGACAAAATATTAGAAATACCTCAGAATAACACAATATGGTTAAAGCAACACCTCTCTAATATAGTTTCACCAAAGCTGAACAGTATAACTATCATGGAGGCAGGATGTATTGCATCAGTGTCTATGAGTTTTAGCCAGGTGTACCTAATAAACTGGCAGCTAAGTGTATACTCCCTGTACCTCTCTCATATAAGCTAAAATGCACACTCATGGTGCACTTAACATCCTCACCACATTATAAGAAGCTTCTGCTGCTACACATGCTAGATTGATGTCCATGTAGCTGTTTAAGTTTTGATGCTGACGAGAGTGGAAGATGGTGTTTGCTATTCTCGGAGACCGGCAGCATAAGAGCCCAAGCTTAAATGATGGGTAGGCAAGTCATTATTTTATTAATAGTCATCTTCATTTTCGGTGGAAAGTGGAGCAACCTCACAAAACCATTTCAGCCGTTTCCGACATCAGATTCTCTACAGGCCAGCACTCTCCTCTATTATTCAGACCTTTTTAAGAAATGGGCCAAGCCCTAGCGCAGCAGGCCTGCACCTGCAGTGCACTTCGCATGCAGCACTGCCTGCTGCATATTCACTGCATGACTGATAAGAAACTAAAAATAGACATTACACAATGCTACATTGATACTGTATATACAGGTATAAATTTGCTGATGCATGGACAATATGAGACACCAAGGTATTGATAAACTATGCTTTACAGTTGCCCTTAGCATGTGAATGATGTCAACTATATATGCAAGTGCTCTATAAAGGATATTCTGCATAATCTTCAGTTGTGGCTGATGGAATTCTCTCTCTGTCTTCCCCTCCTTGTTTTGATATGTATCAGGCTGGATGGGAATGTGCAGGTATTGTTAGATACATCCACATCTCCTTCCCCATCTGGGAGGGTTGACATTTTAATTTCCGCAGGCAGAGGAAATGTGTGGCAGACACCAAGGCTGCTAGTGTATCTTCACCACTGATACATTTTTTGGAGAGCGTGAGCGTGCTAATCTAATATAAGGCTTTATAACATTGCCTGCCTCTGTCATCAGTGTGTGCCTGTCTGTGCATGTGAAAACTGCTATAGAGAACAAAGACAAGGGTAAAAAAGCTCCCCCTGGTGGCAAAAAGTGGAAACGACATGCCACTTCTTCTGTGTGTCTGTGTGTCAATACATTCAATTATTTAGCATGTTGCCACTCTGTATGTGGCAGTGTATTGACTGGTATTGTTATTGAGTTTCTGTGTCAGTATTGATCCATGGACAGCGGGTCCTGTCCTATTTTTACATTCTGATTAAAGCCAAACAGAGTCCATGCCCTCTTCCCCAGTGAACAGTTTGATTGACAAATCTAGGTTATCCATGCCCGACTATAAAGCGAGATTTATTCTTAATCCCACAAAAATGGTTTGGTTCAGGCTGTCTCTGTGTGTGAGTGGGAAGAGAATAGGAGAGAAAGAGACTGTACCGAGAGCATGTGTGTGTCCTCTACCATATTAAATGGTTGTATAAAACGGGTGAATGTGCACAATGTGGAAAATATGTGCATTTTAGTCGAATATAAGCCATATTTTTGAGTTTGTATGGCTGCGATTATGGAAAAATAAACGCCCTGTCCTTGGCATATGTACTGAGAGCTCATGAAGAGGGGTGCTGTGGAGGGGGTTGCAGGGAGGGGCACTGACGGGGGCTGCATCTGCGTCACCATGGATACAAGAGGGGAGATGGTGAATCTATTATGGGTGCACCCTGTGAAAGCAGAGATCTATCAGACACTGCCTTTGTCTCTAGGCACAATGTTGAGCCAATCAGAGTGTCCATTACAGTCACATTGATTCTAGCTGACCAATCAGGCTTCCGTGCTACCTTCGCTGTTACCAAAGCTTGCTGTACATCCTGGTTTATTGACAGTTTTGATTAATGGTCTGTTGTTGCAAAGTAAACCAGGAGTGTGCCTCTGCTTTCACAGCCTGTTTGCTGGATTAGATGTTTCTCATTCTCACTTAGCTACAATTAAATATGTATGAAATACATGCACATATTATTTCTCTGTCTCTCTCACCAGCTCCATTTCTCCCTCTCACACCTCTCTAACACACTAACACATGCAAATCACACAAACACTGATGATTCCTTCCTGCCGTTAAACTCCACACTGAGACACTGTGAGTCATGCGGTATACATGCATAGCTTGCTATGAATTACTGTAAATTCACCGTTACAGGTTCAATGACTGAAATTGCACTTGCATAGCTCCATTATGATGAGGATATTGTGCCTTTTATGGGCAGAGGGACCTACGGATCACCTGTAAACTGACAATTTATGAATGTCCTTGCACTTAATGTAAAAAATGCCTGCTGTTGGTGCATTGGTAGAGAGGCTAAAACATCAAATACAGTGTAAAAGTATCTGTAAAACTGTAAAGAAACAAATAAAGTACTGAATAGAAAATTAGGAATACCAGGTATGTGTACAATCTATATTATACTGTCCTATCTCCCCAATTGGGCAATGACAGCCATGACAGCATCAAATAGAGCGATCACTTCAGCAGCAACAGCATGCCGTTTCTCCCGCCTGTTGTTTTACAGTAGAGTAACTAATTATGTGATTTTTGGGCATTGTGCCATTACTTTCCAAATGAGTGAACATTGCGTTGGTGCGCCTCTAGTTTTATCTCAAGGGTATGTGCATGTGTGTGTTTGCTCCATATTGCTGTGTCCTGGTTTTCATCTTGTTCCGGCTCATGTTTCCCTGGACCCGCCCCTGTCCTACTTACTCCAGAAACCAGTGGAGGCGAGCGCAGATTTGGAAATAAATGATTAAGTGGTAGTTGGATTAAACATTAGGAGTGATTCATCTTCCCCCCCACCTCCCTCTCTCTCTCTCTCTCTCCCTAACTATCTATCATAGATGATGTTATGGATAATATCTTTGTGCAACTGTTCATGGCTGTTTGTGTGCTTACAAGTGTGAGTCTAGTCGTCCAGTTAATGTATTCTCTATAGGGTACTATTTGTGTCTGAGCTGGGCATCCTGATGCTTCAAATAAAAGAATTAAAAAAAAAAAACATGATTAAAATATCAGTGTCATATGGTAGCTAGGGATGTAATTCTCCCATTTGGAAAATATCCTCTAACGGAAAAGCAAGAACATCCCCCTCTATTTTTAGATGTCTTTATCTTCCAAGGGCCATTTCCCCTCCTCCCTCACTTTTTACTTCATTTGGGTTCCTCTTCTGTAATTTCACGTCCTGTTTCTATTACATTAAGCCAGTCTTGTTAGCTCTTTATCTCCATTCATCCCATCTGCTTTATCAGAGAATCTAAGTCATTAGTGTACTGCTGCATTTGGGTGTGGTTCTAGTCACACTGTTTCTAAAATGAAGTACTGCGTATGAGTCCTTTCACAGCTGTTTGTCAGAGAATCACCAGATAATTTTGACCTATGAAATAGTTTCAGTATCTCAGCACACAAAGAACAAGCAAAAACTAGAAAATTTCGCAAGAAAGTGCTGGGGG
>CAKAKR010049888.1:0-13909 GCA_916700685.1 Adelosebastes latens | reverse complement strand
TGAAACTAGGCAGCACTGATCAAATATGAATCAATATTTTGTTACTGTAATGCCTATTTCTCGCCTCAAATGTATAGGTATTTTCTCAACTGATCTCAACATGGCTGCTCAAACTTTCTGGTTTTACAGCTAAACAGGACACTACAAGATGTTTCTGAAAACATTTGAGGAGAGAAATAGGCATTGCAGTAACAGAATATTGATTCATATTTGATCAGCGCTGCCTAGGTTGACTGTTTGATCGGAGTTAGCTAGTGATTGACAGCTGCTCAGAGACGGCAGGCTCCAGCTCGGCTCTGATTGGTTGCACAGGAGCACAGAGGCATATTATTTTTTCAGATTACCTGTCTCATGCACTACTGTCAGGATATAGTGACCGTTTCATAAAAAAATATTTTTTTAATCATATTTGCTCCATTTCTACCCACTGCAGCTTTAAATCATATCCTGTGCTGTTTTGAGTCACCATAAAGCAGGATAACAGTCTTTACGCAGGGTGCAGTACCAGGGATTTCCACTGAATGACACTGTTTTAGTACTTCACATGACCCTGCTCTTTATTGCACCATCATCATCATATGACCTGGCATGGCAACTGAAACTGAGCAGTCTGAGAAAGCACAACAAGACCTCCTGTAGTCTATATTCAGCCAACCACTATTGTTAGAAAAACAGACACTCTGTCGACAGTTTTCACAACACATTTTTATCCTCCTTGACCTGAATGTCTATTAGGGTACTGTAGTTTACAGTTATATATCTTGATACTTTGAGAATAGAGAACAATAGATAGATAGATAGATAGTAACTTTATTAATCCCGAGGGAAATTCAAGTTTCCAGCATCACAGTTCCATAGTGCAAAAACATGTTAGTAAAAAGGCAGTAAAAAAGTTAGTAGTGCAAAGTACAAAAAAATATACCAGATATAAAAATACAAGGAGATGAAGAAAACTGTTAAAACTGAATATAGTGCAGGGTAACTGCTGTGATACACGACTATTAAAAAAAAGTGAATATAGTGCAGAAGAGACTGTTATGAGTGAGTATAGTGCATTATTATCTGTTTTTATCAATACATACTGTCCATAGGCACAGTGGCAGTAGACCTTCCAGCCTCTCTTCCTCTCCTCTTTGGTGACTGTGTCTGTCTGGCTGTAGTTGAAGTTGAGACTCCACTGGTCTCCATAGTCCAGCTCATTGTCATCATCCAGCAATTCATCAAAGATGTCTTTCCACAAGGAAGGAACCCAGTCTGCAAGAAAATAATAGAAAAAGCTATACAGTCAATAAAATATAGGTCACAACACTAACAGACTTCCGGGGGTAAAAAGGAAAACAAAGGAAATAAAATAAATAATCAGGGTCACACCCTTCTTCTGTCTTTTTGAATCAAAGATTCTGAATTTACATGACATAAAAATGTAATACAAATGTTTTAAAGATTATGAAAACTAAATAATGACGTTGCATCAATAGCGTCAAAATTGATCAAAACAAATATTGCATAGCACCAAGTTAAACAGCCTATATTAAAGTATTGCAAAGAAACAAACATTATGTGTTACCTGTACTTCTGCTCATGTTGTTTGGTGATCGGATCAGAGTCTGGTAGATGAGAAGAAACGACGTCTGACTTGTGAATGTGGCTCTGCAGACTGTCTCTGTGTTTATAATCCCTCAGCTGCTGCTACCCTGGAAAACGAAACTTAACAACGCACTTTCGTTTTCCTTCTAGTCGGTCTGAGGTTATGCAAAAACAACAGAACATCACGACATAGGGGATTTTATCTTATCATACTGACCACAGATAATAACTGTATTCAATGATGAATTGTGGAGGCATTGCATCATGTAGCCTATGAAACTCTATTACCTCATTTATTTTCTCCCTTTACTTCCAATCAGATAAATTAAATTAAAGTTGCCTATTTTTCACTTCTATTTATCTAAGAGCTCATTTTATCTTTCAACTACGTTGTTTTCCTATTTTTTGGTCTTAACACACATTAAATCATTTATCTATTAAAGCAGCAGTGGGTAGAAATGGAGCAAATATGACGGTCACTATATCCTGACAGTAGTTCATGAGACAGGTAATCTGCAAAAAAAATAGTGTGCCTCTGGTGTCCTCCGGTGCTCCTAATGGCATCTGCAAGATTTCACAGACCGGAGGAAAACAACCAATCAGAGCCGAGCTGGAGCCTGCCGTCTCTGAGCAGCTGTCAATCACTCCGATCAAACGGTCAAACTAGGCAGCGCTGATCAAATATGAATCAATATTCGGCTACTGTAATGCCTATTTCTCACCTTAGATGTTTTCAGAAACACCAGCCAGAGCACACTTTCTCATTTTAGAGCTTAGGTTTTATGTGTTTTTTTTATGACCATATGAATTTCCCCTTGCGGGATAATAAAGTTGACCTTTGACCTTTGACCTTTGATGAGGAGGTGCAGAAGTCTAGTTTTCTCTCAGAACACTTTAATTACAATATGCTGAAAGGTTATTATGGAAGTTTTGCCCAATGATGCCAAAAATATTCTGCCTACTGCAGGTTTAAATTACATTAAAGTAACCTATTTCTCTCTTTTATTTATCTAAGAGCTCGTTTTGTTTTTCAGCTACGTTGCTTTCCTATTTTTTGGTCTGAACACACATAAAATAATTTATCTATTAAGCAACATTCCTCATTTTCCTCACCACATTTTTAATTTATGCTTAGATGATAATGAGATTGGCGTGTCCATCTATGTCCACGTATAATAGGTTATCAATTGCTGTAGTTTTTGTTTCATTTTAGGCTATAGTAACATCATTGCAAGTGTGATGCAAGTGGTAACAAATCCCAGCAAACACACTCAAGTTTAGTTCAGGTCAGTTCAGTAGGGGGCAGTATAAGACAGCTGGTTGTTTCCACACAGACCACATGTTGGTGAACATAATTGCAGTGCATTTTGAACATAAGGGTGGCACAGTGGAAACAAGTATTTTAAGGAGTTCAGGGATTACCCACAAGCCACTGCCCATTTCTCAGAAGAAGACAAACTGGACCAGCTTTCCATTGATATTACAATAACCTATACTTTTAATATCTGAGTACTGGAAACCACTAGAGTCATCCTGATGACCTGGTGAAATTGGATCTTTAATTTATGCCTATAGCCCAGAGGAACAATTTTGCCATGTCAGAAAAAAATATGAAATTGTGTCATTAATATTAAAACACATGTTGTTCAACCAGTTTCCCAGCTGAAAAGAAACAATCAAGTTAAAGTTTCACCAGTATGTCTGGTTGTACCCCCCAGATGTTTTTAACTATAGGAACCTCATAATTCTCACCTTAACATTATAAAAAGTTAGGTAGCATTTGTTTGAAACAGGTGCCACCATCAAGCTGAGTTTTAACTGCTTTGTCAGCCTGCATTGCTGCATGTTTACGCCGTTTAAATTTAAAACCCAAGTTATTGGTGCAAACACCTATCTGGGTCACCTTTCCGGACGAGGGTAAAACTGTTTTTGATCTCTTGTTGTTAATCTGAAATGCTTTTCACACCTAAACCTGTTTTGGGACATCATCACTTGCTCGTATGCGTGGTTTCAACCTCAACCACATTCTTGACATATAAACTTTCTGTAAGAGCCAAAGAGTACTCCCCGAGGTCCCCGAACACATCCATCCTGTCTGGCGAAGTTTAAAGTCCTGTAATGTGTCGGAGCTTGTTCAGAATTTTTTAAATTTCTTATTCAAATATCTTTCTATTTAATGTCTGCATGTTTGCTCTCGTACTCATTAAATATTTGTAGCTGTTTCAAGCTAATTATTATTAATAACTATAGTAATAAAGTCTTAGAGCGGACATTGTGGTAACAGCATGATGGTGTCGAGCTGGTTTGGTAAAGCAGACCCTTGTTTACTCTTTACTCTTTGTATCCGGTCTGTAAAGCTATGCATGTTTCCTGAATAATCATTACCATCATTCCGGACAGTGGTAATAATAGCATCAGAATGACAACACCTGTCACAGGTATGTAGTGACGCCGTCAGTTAACTCTCACACACACACACACACACACACACACACTTACTTACTTACTATAAATGAAAAATCTTGTTTACACTGTTGGGACTTTCCTTCTACCTGAGTTGTTGATGATGATGGCTCATGATGATGCCCCACCCAGTACTAAAAACTGATTGTTATGCTTGTCAGAGTCTCCTGACGAAGGGTTCGAGCTCTCACACACGCACACACACGATACCTCACGTGAAGGATTATCAGGTTCAAAAGACAAATGTCATTTAGAAGTACTTGTCAGTGATTATTTGGTTGTTATCTGTCGTAACGACATATTGGGAATTATGTAATCAGGTACACACACACACACACACGCACACACACACACACACACTCTCTCTCTCTAACAGTATTGTTTTACTTTTTGAGGATCATGTTTTACTCTCTTGAGAAGACTTCATTTGCAGCATCTTGTGCTGTTGGGGGTTAAAAAGGACCTCCACGTTGACGCAGACTGAAGAAACTAAAGGTGAAATATCATTATACGGTGGGTGGTAATGGGAGTGTAGTGTTGTCTCAATGGCATGAGAGTCCATATATATACACACAACACTGCCACCCCCCTCACACACACACACACACACATAGCAACCCATGGCGTTGAAGTGGACGGGCGTGCAGCTTTCCTCCCGGCACAGTGGTGTAAAGATGACCTCAGAGCCCCCGGCTCCAGAGAGTCACCTTATACTCAGGTGTGACATTACAGCGTGAGAAAAGCATGCTGGGAAAGCTCACAGGGCCACAGAGATGCAGGAAAGAAAAGAGAGACAAGACAAGAGCAGACTCACAGAGTAACCTCTTTGTATTAACTTTCTACAGCGCTGAAGTAAATTCCTGTTGATCCAAGTAAATGGTGATTACAGTAAGTCTGCTCCGGGACAACAGCTATACGTTAGCTGTAGACAGGCGCCAAGTTCAAGTGGAGGAAAAAATTCTACAAGTAGCTTCAAGCAAAATGCCTGAAAAAGAACTGAGAGGCCAAACCTGCAAGTTGTTGGTGTTGAGTGACTCCTGATCCACTGAGCTACTCCGCTTGTGCTTTTGTCTCCCGTCTCTCATCTCACTTTGACAACAGAGTTATTCTCTGAAAAAGGAAGTTGAAATAATGTTTAACATCTAATATAATACACTAAAAGTTCCCAGTTTATTTTTGGAGGAGACACTGAAGCTGTTTTGGCTTGTGGTGGCCCAACGCCTTAGTAATGCACTTAATGTCCCTTACCAAAAAGAAGTTTATTCAAGTGTGCTATTAGTACACTTCTTTTAAACTTAGAATAAGAGAGTATACTGTACTTTCAGTTTACTTTTTATGTACTTATCAGAGATATACTTATATACTTAAGTATACTTGGCTCATACTGACAAGTACAGTACACTTGGCTTACACTTACTTAATCTCTTGATCAAGATATACTTAAGAAAATTATAGTAGTAATTAACTAGTAGTTTACTGAATATACTTTAAAGTGCACTTTCATAAACTATAAAGTGGGCTACAAGTATATCTGCAGTATGAAAACTATTAAACTAGTAGTTTACTGAGAGTATACTTTAAAGTGTACTTTCATAAACTAAAAAGTGGGCTACCATAAAACTAGTAAACTAACAGTACAGTACCTACACTTAATGTATAATTTTATAAACTAAAAAGTTTAGCTATTTAGTCCCAAGAAGTATTGAAGTAGTACACTTACAAGTATACAACTAGTGCACTATCTGTATACTTATAGTATAGTTGCAGTACAAAATAAACTTAAATGTAAACTAGTTGTGTACTCAAAGTTTACTAATAAACTAAAAAGTGGGCCAATTTAGTCCCAAGAAGTATTAAAGCAGTGCACTTATAAGTATACTACTAGTACATTGATATTAGTATACTTACTAAATAAAGTTGTGAAATATATACTTGAAGTTGAAGTTTACTTAAGTATACTTCATAAAATAAACTTGAAGTATACTGCTTTTTCGTAAGGGGGTGTTTGTGCTCTTGTCAGCTGTTAACATCGAACTCTAACAGCCATGTCAATAAATCTACGAATTAAAATTGTCCCAGATAAAGCAGACTCCTCTTCCAGGCGTGTTGGGATGCAGGCCAGGATTTAGGTGCTGCCTGGACTCTGCCTGGACCTGTACACCTGTTCAATGGCTGCCAGGTGACTCAGAGAGGGAGGAGGACGAGGAGAGAGAGAGAGAGAGAGAGAGGAAGACAGAGAGAGAGAGGGAGAGAAAGAGAGAGAGAGGGAGAAAGAGGTTGGGTGTGGTAAGATGCCTTGAGCACATTCCTTGGAGCGGCCGCACCCTGCGTTTCAGCGTCTGTATACCTGCTAGTATTTGTTATCAGAGCTTGCTCATGTAAGCAGACACTTTCTCTCTATTGGCACTCAAAACTTCTTTCATCGGATATAATTTCACACACACACACACACACAGTATTCTTAATTATTGCGCACAGTCATAGTCTGCTAGTAATACTCACAGTATGCAAACACTCAACTCTCATTTCTTATCTTTGTCAAGCTGAGAGTTGCACATTTGCATGAATTGGAAAAGAGCAGACAGGCAAAGCGAGAGCCGGCTCAGTGCAGTTTGAGTGTATAACAGCTTACGAGGACATGGGTGCTCTCAAACAGGAGGCACACCCTTAGGAGCAGGACTGAGCACACAGTCATATTCATAAGTGTGTGTGTGCTAGTGTGGGTGTGTGTTGCTATCAGAAGGCCATGAAACAAGGTGTGTCCTGTCTGATAGACACGTTTCAGGACAAAGGACGGCCCATATAAAGTGCACACACACAGCGGTGTATACTTCTACCTGTATTATGCCTTATTCTAATGTCAAGGTTGCTGGTGTGTTTGAGTTTCAAGTGTATGCCACGTAAAAAGTAAATAAAGACAAAAAGAAAGAGAGTGAAACAGTTAAAGGGTTGAAACTAAAGTTGTTCTTCTTATTAAACAATTATTAAATGTTGGAATTAGCTCGGCCAAGCAGAAAATTAGGAAACATATTAAATAGTCATTCACGTTTTGGAAAAAAGTGTGAGAATAATCTTCTAAATCCAGTATCATCTACAAATTATGATTTGTATATTACGTACAGTAGACACACAATGTCACTGGATCTGAGTATCACCTGCACTGTGACTGTAGGGCCTTTAGGAAAACAAGCTTCCCAAATCCATCCCATAATAAAGAAGCAGAAACTGAGCAGTGTAGCCTGCAGCAGGGGACTCATATGGAAAGCAGAACTGTTGAAGTCTGCTGATTCAGTGTTTTGCAATGGAGAAAAACAGCATGTGGCTCATTTACACAATCATTTACACTCAATTTTCACAGTGTTTCAGTGGTTCAGCATGGTTTCCAAATAAACTAAAGTGAGCCTATGTAACATTTGCTAAAAAGGGGCCAATTATTACAGGATAAAAGTAAACATTAGCCACCGTGAGCTACTGGTCATACCAGAACAAGTCAGGCTGTAGCAGTAAAATCACTGAGTATATTGAATTGAGAAATTGTGCATTTTATTGACTGTGAGTTAAACTTTTCATTTCTATGAGGAAGACTGTGTTATTTCTTCCGTCTGAATTATATTGCAGCTTTAAACAGCTGCCATATACAAGCACACAGTAGGGATGACATCTAGGTTCTCTCGGGCCAATGGTGCTACATTTAAAGGGGAACTATGCTCATTTTCAAAATTCATACATGTTATATTTATGGTCTGAGTCAGTCCAAAAATATTAGTAAACATGAACAACTCTCTCCCAAATCCAAAAACTAGAGTGCTAAACTCAAACTTGTGATGTCATCGAGTATAAAGTGTGGAACTCTTTCATAGACAATGAATTGGGAGAGATGTTATAGATGACAGTGAGAGCACCCAGAGGATCGTTGTGATGGTGCCTTCAAATGAAACTCGTGAGCTTGTGTTTACAACATGGAAAGTCATGTACGCAATATGCTTGGCGTTCAAGTGGTTAAGTCGTGAGAACACCGCTGCCAAGCAACGGCAATATTAACGTTACTGTCGGCATCTAGAAGCCACAGAGGCTAACAATTAAGCAAGCAAAGTAAAGGCATAAAGACAGAGGAAAAAGATGAGGTTGTTGGGAATATCAACGTTTTCCTCAGACATAAAATTACAAAGAATTACAATATACTACTAAAATTACAATATATTCACTTATTATGCATCAAATGCACGAACTTCCATGACCTCCGCCATTTCTGACAACATCAACAAACACGTCACAAATGGTGAACTCGGAGCTTTCAGAAACTTTCCACTTAGGAGGTCGTGAATACGACAAGAGGGGGTCGTTCATATGGACTCTTCTCGTGAAAGTAATTTGAAATTTGAAGCCACTTGAAGGCACCATGAGTATATGGGAACATTTTCTGTTTCACAACTGACAACACTACAATAGAATAAAGCTAATTGTGGTATAAAAAAGTAAACAAACTTTCTGTGGGTCCATAAAATCAGTCTCCCATTCATTGTCTATGGAGCAGCAGACTTATCTGGTTTCTGGCTTTGAGAGAGAGTAGCTCATATTCACAAATATTGTTTGAACTTTACTAGGCCATGGAAATAACATATTGGAATTCTTAATTTAGGTGGTGTTCCCATTTTTTTTTTTTTTTTGAATTTATTTTTTGAATTTTCATCACAAACAGACAAAAAAACAAAGACAAAAAAGTAACACCTACAGACAGATTCACAAACATACCAACCCCACATACAGAATAATAATAATAATAAAAAATAAAAATAAAAAATAAATAAATAAATAAATAAAATTAAGTAATACTAATAAAAATAAATAAATAAAATAAAAAATAAATAAAATGAAATTAATAAAAAAAAGACAACCACAGGATAGCCAGACTACACAGACAAAGATACAATCACATTTCCGCCTATGTCATATCAGGGAAAGGGACTTCAGCTAACAGTCGGGGGAGTCAAGGTGTCTAATAATTGGGCCCCAAATACACTCAAATTTCTCTTGAGAATCATATGTGTTGCTTCGAAGCCTCTCGAGGTGGTGTTCCCCTTCAATACAAGCAAGGCAGCCAACATAAAGTGCAAAAATACAACTTAAGGTGCCAAGATAAAACAAAACAAATGCAAAGCAGTGCAAAGACCAGACAGAAACACTGTGAAGAGTGAGTGCTACAGGTGATTTATGTGAACAAGGGGCCCACATTGGCACATAAGCCTCCAGAAAAAAATCTATGTTGATGTGTTTTTGGGTAAAGTTTGGAGAAACTTCTGTTTCATGAAGGCTATAGATCAGGAGTCTGCAACCTGCGGCTCCGGAGCCACATGCGGCTCTTTAGCTTCTCTCCAGTGGCTCACTGTGGATTTATAAAAATGGAAATGAATAACTGTTTTTTTGTTTACATTTTCATTTTTATTTATCATTGTTGTAGGTCTATGGTACGACGGTACGACAGAGTATTAGGGCCCCATTGAGGAAAAAAATTAATCTGAGATTTCGAGAATAAAGTAATAATATTATGAGAATAAATTCATAAGTTTACGAGAAAAAAGTCGTAATATTATGAGAATAAAGTCATAATATTATAAAGTAGTAATTTTATGTGTTATTTTCTTTTATTTCTCGTAAACTTCTGACTTTTTTTCTCGTAATAGTATGACTTTATCTTCGTAATATTACGACTTTTTTCTAGCAAAGTTATGACTTTATCCTCGTAATATTACGACTTTTTTCTCGTAATATTATGACTTTATTCTGTAAATCTCAGATATTTTTTCCTCAATGTGGCCCTAATACTCCATAGTACATTTGCACTTTGGCCCTCACTGCATTAGACTTATATACTATATACTTAGACTATAAACTGTTTTACCTTCATCACAATACTCAAATGTTTTGCAGCTCCAGACAGATTATTATTTATTTTTTTGGCCTAAAATGGCTCTTTTGATAGTAAAGGTTGCTGACCCCTGTGCTATAGATAAAACACAAATTAGCAGCCTTCACTTTTTGAAATAGGCCACTGGGAGTGAACTTCCAATGATCTTCCTATGTGATCAACGGGTTTTAGAGAGGAGGAGTCTGACCGGTGGGAAAGCCCTGCCTATCAGAGGAGCAGCCCGGCTCTTCCTCATTCAGCCTGCTGCTGCTCTGTGTCTGATGTGGCGGGAGGCTCTGGAGGTTCTCACCCCGCAGAGTGAAGCTGTTAGCCCGGGCCTGGAGTCCCTGAGGCCCCCTGCGTCGCCTTGTTTTCACCGGTTGTGCAGTGGAGGGTAAACACACACCGGGGGTTTGGGTGGAGTTATTGCAGCCCGGTCTGAGGAATGTGACGCACCGACGGAGAGAGAGAGAGAGACCCGTCGGTACAAAGAGAGGAGACAAGTTCTGCTGCAAAGTTAGGAGGTATGGAGTGGAAAGAAAAGACAAGTTTGCAAGTGCAAAATGGGACAAAAGACCCATTTGTACAGAGGATCTATTCTATTCTATTGTATCCTCTCCTGTTTTATTATCTTTTAATCATATAGTCTATTCTGTCCTATGCTCTATTCTAATTATATCCTACTTTATTCTGATTTATTATATTCTAGTTTATCTTGCTCTATGTAATAGCTGTTTTATTATGTCTGTTTTTCTTTTCTGTCCTGGTTTAATACCTCTTAACTCTATCCTAGTTATGTCGATTCTATTCATTACTCCATGTTTTATTATCCTCTGTTTTTCTATTCTGTCCTGGTTTAATATCTCTTAACTCTATCCTAGTTATGTCTATTCTATTCTATTCTATTGTATCCTGTCCTGTTTTATTATCTTTTAATTGTATACTCTATTCTGTCCTATGCTCTATTCTAATTATATCCTACTTTATTCAGATTTATTATATTCTAGTTTATCTGGCTCTATGTAAGGACTGTTTTATTATCCTCTGTTTTTCTATTCTGTCCTGGTTTAATATATCTTAACTCTATCCTAGTTATGTCTATTCTATTCATTACTCCATCAATGTGGGTGGAATTTTAAAAAAAAAAGTGAAATGCTGGTTACTTTCCTCACCAGCAGCCTGAAGTTTATAGAGGATTAATTATCAAGGTAGCTGCTGCTGCTGTTGTGCATTGCAAAACCTGAATAGTATTATTACAGTCTATGCACACAGAGGGCTCCACGTTGTCTGGCACTGACAAACTGCTGCTTGCTCTTTCTCCTGACCTTTGAAGACATTAGAGAAAAAGAGAAAAACAGCCACTTTTTTTTTTGTCAGACTGTGTAGAGAGCATTGTCTGCAATGTTTTGTGAGGATAGAGGGTGATAAACAACGGTTGAATAGGCAGAGACACTTCGGTTGCACAATATGTATGGATTGCAAGGCTGTCATTAGGCTAACTTGACATCCCTCTAATTTAAAGATGATTGGTGAGGCATGCCTTGTGTGTGTCGAGCAAGGAAGAGACACCCACATGTTGGGCTCTCGTGTTATCTTTATAGCAGATCAGTTCTGTTTGCAGCTTTGACCGAAACAAGAGACGTATTGATTCACCTTTACAGGCTTTTCCTCTGATTCATTCAATGTGACTCACTGGAAAGGAATAGTCCGACATGTGTTTATAATTTGAGGGGAAAAGTTTGTAGTGCCTGCTTTTTTTTTGTGGCACGCCGCTGCATGGTGTGCTTCTTATTATAGATTTCATTCTTGTCCCACTAGCCATATGCCCAAGGCTGCAACCCATTCATAGCTTTGTTTGCATTGTATGTGTTTACAAGGGGGCATTGTCTCGGGTTGTAATTCATGTACGAGCGATGTCGTGCTTCTGGGTGAGACAAGAAGCAAAGTAGAAGCATTTTTTATGCTTTTATTGCTTGGTTTTCCACTCAAGACGACCGCAGACATTAAGGCAGTTGGAACAGATGACGAGGACCTCAGTGGACCTGTTTTTCCAGCAGTGCTGTTATGCAAAACATAGAATAGGTGCTGCCGTTGGCCCTCACATACAGTATACATTCACCTGACCTTGAGCTGTCTTTTGCGTGGCATTCAACAGTCGCGCTGAGGTGTGATGATATACAGACAGACAAGTCGTTCTCTGTGTTTGCTCTTATCTATGTTTGTGTGTTAATCTGCCGACAGTGGCACTGAAAGGCCCTGACAGGAGCATCAGCAGACTAGTGGCTCATCCCTCCAAACCTGTTTTCAGGTATTCGTTTCTGACTCCATTCACACAGAAATATCGCACAAAATGAATCGACCGAAGAGGTATGCCAGATCAATCGTAGTGTTTGTTTAATGAGGAGTGTTCAGATTGCTGTGTGTGTGTGTGACGAGAGAGAAAACGGAAAATATTTTCATATTAAATAGTTTGTGCTCCATAGTGTGCGTCTCCTCAGGCTTGTTTCTCCGGTTTACATGTTAAGACAGATAAAAAGTTCCCTCCCTCAGCTCTTTACGTATTATTTCTCTCTCTCTCTCTTCTCATGGCAGGAATGCTGAGAATTCACACGCTTTGTGAGCAAACATTGGGCACATCTGAATATTGGCTTTATCAGCCTTGAAGAGCTGCGGTCGTTTGCCTGCCCTGTGGTGGTTTAGTGTTTCAAACCGGCTTTGTTAATGCTGCATTTTAGGGCAGGCTCGTCCTTGTGTGGGTTACAGAAAGCGTTATAACTAAGGGAGGAACGGAGAGAGAAAGATCTCTATCATCATGTCACTGTCTACTGTTTGATGTATATTGCAGTTGCTATAACAACAAACAAAGCAGCAGTATTTGTTTGAATATCCTACCAGTCAGCCAGGTGAGGCGGAGAAAGTCTTGCCATGCTTCTTCTTATATTGTGTTACTCTTCTGTTGCTTCACTCTGCAGTGACCCAGGAGTCAGGAGGGTGAATAAACCTCGGGGCTCTCTTTAGTGCTACCTTGCTCCTGAGTCACCCACTACGCTCATATATTCACCTCAGGGCCAGTTTTCACCGGTTCATTGTGTTCCTCTAGGGTGGGGTGTTTTAGTCATCGACAATTTTGATAATCAATCAATCAATTTCTCAAGTAAAAATGCAGAACATTACCGGCTTTCAGCTGCTCAACTGTGCGTTATGTGATGATAAACTGAATATCTTTAGATTTGAGTTGCAATCTTCATTGTTGACATTTTGTTTTTTGAGTAAACAAAAAAATTTGCAATAATGAAAATAATCGTTAGTTGCGGTCCTCTTTATTCTTGTAACTGAAAGGCAATAACAGCAGTATTTTCCGCTGCATATTTGACCACATTTGATCGTAAACAATACTGATATACAAATACCAGCAAAGTATTTTGAGCCCCACTACAATGTGCATTTTAGTCAGTCCGCTGTGCCTGCCCTGTGTAAACGAGCATTATGCTATTTATTTTTTCTTATTGACAATATGCCAGCATTTGAGTGCCTTAACTGTTACAGTAAGAATTATGGCCAATGAGCCACTCTTAAAGGGACTATTTGTAAGATTCAGAAATGCTGCTTAACAGCGACACCTGTGGTCTTGAAATCAACGAAAGTCAGCTTCGAGCTCGCGCTTGCTCGCTCTACATAGACATGAACGATCATCGCTCAAAACAGTGAGGCGACACACGTCAGCTAAAACCACAATATCACTCTATATTTCAGCTGCTTGGCAGTAATGTTAGCTGACCAGACGAAGGTCTCTCCATGAATCAATGCTGATCCTAGTGTTGGCTTTTCCTGCTGAGCGCAGGCTTCAGCAGCGGGGCTCCTCAACGAGTTACGTTATCGCCTCCCGACCGCAGCCGGCAGCCGAAGACACCGGCACCCGGTCGGTAACGAGACGATAACGTAACTCGTTGAGGA
>CAKAKR010049887.1:13176-37655 GCA_916700685.1 Adelosebastes latens | reverse complement strand
TTATATTATCTTATCTTTTCTTTTCTTATTGTATGGTATGGTATGGTATGGTATGGTATGGTATCGTGTCGTGTCGTGTCGTATCGTATCGTGTTGTATCGTATCTTATCGTATCGTATCTTATCTTATCTTATCTTATCTTGTCTTTTCGTATCGTATCGTATCGTATCGTATCGTATCTTATCTTATCTTATCTTGTCTTTTCGTATCGTATATTTATATACTGCACTTATTTTTTGTTCATCTATGTATATCATCCTGTAAATTGTTCTGTGTGTATGAGAGCAACTTAAAACCAGAGTCAACCTCCTTATATGTGTTCAAATACTAACACATAGCCAATAAAGCTGATTTAGATTCTGATTAACGTGCAGTAAACAGTAGGATGCTAGTGTTTCCGACCGTCCCTGAACGCAGCGTGTCTCCCGCGGCCTGCAGACGGTTTCCGCGCCTCCGCCGCTCCACCGCTCTGCCGCTCCGCCGCACCGCCGCTCCGCCGCCCAGAGACAGATAGCCCGCCACCGGTCTGCGGTGAACAGCTGGCTGCAGAGAGAGCGTTGTGTTTTTCTTTGCGGGTCTCAGTAATGCGGTGTTGGTTTACCAGCTCTGGGGATGTGGGCTCTCCCTTTGTAAAAGCTTAACCACAGACTTAGTGCTTCTTTGTCCCATTTATATTTTAATTATCTGCTAAACTGCGGCTGAAGGCCATGTGGGAAAGAGCCCAGCACTGACCTCAGCAGCTGTCAATCAACCAGCAACGAGGAGGAGGAGGAGGACCTCATCATCATCATCATCATCATCAGCATCATCATCATCATCATCATCATCACCATCATCATCATCATCATCATAATAATAATACACAATTTTTAATGTACTATACAAAAATACAATATTAAACCAGGCTTTTATTTCATTAAAAAAAATCCCTTAAGAAAAAGTTATATACCTCAAGTTTATTTTATGAAGTACTTAAGTTAAGTTCAAGTATATACTGTATTTCCCAAGTGTACTTTACGCAATAGGTATACTAATATCAATGTACTAGTATAGTATAATTGCAAGTGTACTACTTTAATAGTCCTTGGGACTAAATTGGACTACTTTTTAGTATATAAAAGTATACTCTTAGCTATACTTGTTGTAGCCCTCTTATAGGCCAAATTATAGTTTATGAAAGTACACTTTAAAGTATATTCTCAGTAAACTACTAGTTTATTAGTTTTTATACTGCAAATATACTTGTATAGGCCTATACGTGTAGCCTACTTTATAGTTCATGGAAGTACACTTTAAATATTAAATATTTATTATTATTATTATCATTATTATTATTATTATTATTATTGTTATTATTATTATTCGTATTATTATTATTATTATTATTATTATTATTATTATTATTATTATTATTATTGTGAACGGCTAATCCAAAAAATAGTAAACTAGTAAATTCATATCAAAACATAATACCAGTGGTGGACGAAGTATTCATATCTTTTAGTCCTGCATTCAAAATCTTGCTCAAATAAAAATACAAAACCATCAAAATATATTAGTATAAGCTACTAAAAGTAAAAGTACTCATTATGCAGAATGGCCAATTTGAGAATAATGTTTATTATGTTATTGGATTATAATTATTGATGCATTACTGTAATGTGTTCATAATGCAACTGGTAAATGTGGAGCTAATTTTAACTACTTTAATACACTACTGGGTAGTTTAATCTAACAGCATCATAATGCATTAGTTTATTCCTAATGTATTAGTTGATTTATATTTTGTATTAATAACTACTAACTAATATCTGCAAAGTAACTAAAACTGTCAAATAAATGTAAAAAGTACAATATTTCCCTCTGAGATGTAGTGGAATAGAAGTATAAAGTTGCATAAAAATGGAAATATCCAAGTAAAATACAAATACCTCATAATGGTACTTAAGTACAGTACTTGAGTAAATGTACTTAGTTACATTCCACCACTGAAAAATACTGAGTTTCCCCTCATTCAGTATCTAAAGTGGTGATCTGATATAATGTGAAGACACAATCAGTTCAATCTGAATAAGTTTGTATTTGACGCCATCTGTTGGTCATGAAATCCTCCTCTGCACCGACTCAAACATGATGACAAACATCTACATTTTCTCACCTTTCAAAATGACATTTTAATAAATTAAAGAAATAAAATACTTTTTAATAAATTAAAATATACAAATAATATATATATTTTTTTTATTTTATTTTCTACATGTTTGAAAAAGTGTTTAATCTTGCTCCAAATCACATTTCCTCTAAAAAGAAAAAAGGAAAAAAATCAAATAAATCCTCCATATTTCCATTTGGCAATCATACAGGACTTTAGGTTGGATATATATTAATGTTTTTTCATGAGTAAGTGTTTTATCTATTTATTTATTTATTTATTTACTTATTTACTTATTTATTTATTCATTGTTGCACAAACTCTGTACAGCTCTTTAATTAAAAAAAAATTCAAAACAGATATAGGCCTATTTTAATTTTTTTTTATTTCATAGTTATGATTTTTGTCTTTTGCAGCAGTTGTTTTTTTCCATTCTTTTATTATGTTTATTTATGTTTATTCCTTATTAGTCAAATTCCTTGTATGTGAAAACCTACTAGACAATAAACCTGTTTCTGATTTTTTTCTTTTTCTTTTTTTTTTATTCTACATTATTTTAATTTTATTTCCTACACCACATCATGTTGTAGTGTCTACTCCTATAACCCTGAAATGATATAGAGAAGATGTTCTTGCTGCCATATAAACCCTTTCTTAAAAAAACTTCAATGTCAAAAAAAGTAAATAAACCTGAAAAATCATAAATTCAACCTTTCCCTCCTTTGCTGTTACTTAACACAGACGATCAACAGTCATCTCAGTAGCAGCTAATAGAGATCAAAATGTGGTGAAAACAAAGAGGAGAAGGAATGGAAATCTCCGTCTCCAGCTCAGAGGAAGCCCTCTCCTGCTGTCTGCGTGTCTGTGGTGAATATTAAGTGACGGCCGGATGATTTGTCCTTGTGTTTGTCCTCCTCTGATACTTCCTCTCTGGGCGTCACATCCCCCATGAAGAGGCTAATCTGCTCCCAGTGGGGCTCCTACCAATGAAGAGCTGAGAAAAACACACTCACACATACCAGCTATTGTCCTCCGAGTCGATACAGACCAGTCAGCCTTTATGTCAGCAACACACCTCTCACTATATTTAAGATATAAGCTCATATTTAGAGCTAGTTTTGTGTTATTATAACAACAGTCCTGTACATTAATTTGTGTTTTTGTATGGATCAAAGAAAAGGTCAGATGTACTCAAGCAAGCAGGTAAAATAACTATTCATAGCAAGATGAGTGAAGAAAGTCATACAAAACATGGGAATATGTTGCTAGATTTGACCATTTCATGCCAAAAAAAGCTTTAAAAATACACACATATTCATATTTTGTACATTATGGAGAAACAAAAATAGCTTTTAACCATATTTAAAGTGGCAATACAAGTGTTTTGCTTCAACCTATCAATATGAAGTAAATGTTGATTGCACAATATAATAGCTATAGAATAATGACACCATCTGCATTTAGATTGGTTCCCTATAAGGCTCGATTTCACTATGCAGTTCTATCTGCCACCAGTTACGATCTCCTGGGAAAATGAAGGCTCCGTTTACAGCACAAAGGAAGTGCGTCAACCATCGAGCAACCAAAACAAGAAGAGGATAGCGCTTTTGTTTTCCATGGTAGGTATCGGTAGCTATCCCCGGTTACCAAAGAGTATAAATGTAAATTCTGAATTCCTGCTGTGTTGTTGGTAAACCTGATCTCACGGGAAGCATGTAAATAGCCCGACATTACAAGCACATACCGCGTGTCATGATGACGCATTTTAGCCTTTTCGTGTGTCATTTGTATACGCCACTCAACAACACTACAGTAATGTCCGCAGTTAGGTTGAGGCAACAAAAACACTTAGTTAGGTTTAGGAAAAACATCATGGTTGGGTTTACACTAAGTATGTAAACTAAGTAAATTAAGTACAGAAACAATGTAATATAAGTATGGAAAACACACCAAAACAAACTTACAAAACAAAACAGCTATCTTGAACACCGTTCTACTAGTTGAAATTGATGTCTTTGTTTCGCACTCTCTCCCACTTTTTATTCTACGCCACTAGCTTTGAGCCTAGCATATTTAATCGGATGCATTGACAGTGGACTCAGTACAGAGTAAATGGCGTACAAATGACATGTCAAAAGTTAGAACGGCATTCTTATTGCACGCTTTTGCCTTGCGCATTATTGTGTCATTGTGTTGGTGGTTTGTGGGCTCTGAGGCAAACGGAAAGTGATCCGGTTGTCTTTGCGACAGCAGCGCTCAACAGTAATACGTCTTGGAAACATTTGTGGACAGTAAGAAAAATGTCTGTCCATGACGTATTTTTAGGGCCATTCTTCTTTTGTTTTGTTTTGTTTTTTATTAATCCAGATAACTGGAAAATATAAACAACATGAGTTTACTTTGAGAAATGTCAAAGTTCAGCCTCTACACTCACTAGGAGGAAGCTCATTTAGACCAACAGCAGCCTCAATAGACCAGAATGCAATTCAGTTACAAGAAAGATGATCTTTTTTAGAAAAGGTAGCAACATTTTCTGGACTAGAAAAGCTCTCAGCACCCAAACACCCAGAACTAAATGCAACATGTTTACATTTGTTCTGGGGGAAAAAGGCAATGTTGTAAACGTAAAATAGTAACTACAGTAGAAGTAGATGATGTAAAAGTATGCACACTTCATCATGAGCATCAATAACACACATTAACAGGCCTGGGTTTGCAGCTATTGTAGATTTATTCTGGATTGTCTTTTACCCTTAAAGTATATGTTTGTTTGACAACCAAGACTTTATTCTATCAGGTGAGTCTGTGGTCACCAACAAGCACAATAAGATGTCATTTTAAGAACAGCTCAATGAACAGAAGGAGAAAGACAGTGTGTAGCGAGCGATCAGCCTCCCTGCAGTCTTTAAGGGATTGAACCAACACAGTGGAACAAAAGAGAGGAGCAGCAGATCTAAAGTGGAGCGAGCTGGGTGAGTTTAACGGAGCCCGTCTGACTGTTTGATGTCCCCGGGGAACGCAGGAATCATGTAAGCTCCCTGTAATTTACTGTGTGGGGTTGCCTGGGTAGGGTTAATTCCCATGAGGACCTTCTCCCAGTGTTTTTATAAAGTCAGGATTTGTAAAGCTGCTCTCGTTGACCCCCTGCAGGTCATGAGGGCAAGAAGAGCAGCGTGAGTGACCCTCCTCAGGACTCAGTGAGAGTGTGTGTATGCATGAGATAAATGTCTGGAGAAAGAGACGGATCACTGGAAACACTTCACATAACAATTGTTTTAGATGTTAGCAGCAATTTAAGAAACAATCTGTGACATTTTCATAAAAGTAAATGTCTTTTATGACAAAAGAAACTCAACTTGAAGCCATGAACATGCATTAAAGAGTTATTGCTGTTAAAGGGAGACATTACAGGCAAAAATATTGTTTTTCATGCACTGATCAATTTTGAGATTTTGGGCTATTTTGCTTCAATAACATGTCTTCTTTCAGATTAGTGGAAAGAAAACATCCAAAATACACATTTAAGTGTTTATTTACTACTTTGTCTGTTTGCATCTGTAGATTTCTCCTGAATTCACCAAAAGTTAGCAGTAGATAATGCCTCATTTGCATATTTAAACATCAAATTCCAGAAAACTTGTAATACAAAAATAATTGTCTCAATGGAAGTAATCAACTGGGGAAGTTTCATGGTGATATCTATTGGTTTCATTTTTTTTACCCTAATCATCTGCGGTGTGTGGTTGATCTTAACCACCTCTTTGTGTCAACAGTAAGTAGTGTAATGTTACTTTCATTTACAGCAACAGTGGCTTGTTTGGGACATATGGAGGAAGAGCTGGGTAGTTATGAGTAGTGACAGTCACCCTGGCTAAATAGTCAAAGCATAGAGCGCCTCCTACAGAGCCTTTAAGTTCATCAAGAGAAAAATCAAAGGTAAAGATGTCACAGTTTTGTCAACGCTCTTCAGATTGACAGGTGACCTCTGCAGGTCAGAACACACCACAACAGGATGTACTAGGTATCAATGTTGGAGGCATTATAATCCAACTGTTTCTTTAATTTTCCCAGATCTGTGCCTTGATTTTTGCTCTGATGTGCATTGTGAGCTGCAAGGCCTTTTATAAAGAAAGGTATGTGTGCCTTTCCTAATCATGTTCAATCAGTTGAATTGACCACAGCTGGACTCTAATCAAGGAGTAGAAACATCTCAGAGATGATCAAGAGGAATGGGAGGCACCTGAGCTGAATGTCAAGTTTCAAAGCAAAGAGTCTGAATAAGTCAGTGTGATATTTCAGTATATTGAGCTCCTGTTTAACTAGAAATACTGGATGTACAAATCTTTATCCAAGAAGTAAAACAGGAAGAAACTAGGAACTGTTCTCTATTCTCTCTGTTTCACATTTTATCTATATTCATTTTGGTTGGTGTTAACAAAACCTACAAGTCAAGAGCATAAAATCAGGCGTCATGCTTCTCCCCCAAACTTTAATCACCTGTCCCAACAAGGAGTTCAACCAACAAGGCAACAAACCCAGGAAGGACTTTGCAGTCCGTGGGGAGTTGGCCTGGGAACCAAGCCGGTTCAAGTGTGGACTGGTGGCTGGTGCCAGTTTGCCTCCGGGGTACTCCAGGGGAACCATACTATGGCTGACTCTGTGCTGTGACCCCGCCGAAAATGCATGTGTGTGGTGTGGTATCTAGGATATCTCACGGCAGGCCCGTCTGTCTCCGTCCCGTCCCCTCGACTTTGAGGGTCGTCCAGACGTGCCCGAGGAGTCACGGCGGTTCTTAACCGTCACGGTCAACTCCTGACTGAAGGAGAAAGGGAAGGTCAGGATTAGAGGGACTGTTTGCTCTCTGTAACCTTCAACCTGCCCTCCAAACTGACACACTGACCGCTGCTATTCATGTCAAACCCTCCTTTATATCCATCGTGAGAGTATCATGATCTTATCGCTGTAAGAGTAGAGACGTTTATTTGAAGCATTAGCATCAGCAAACAGCAACATTTGGTCGAATTAATCCTCATCTGTTGCACTTTTTTCACAAAAACATGCAGTTTTTATGTGTTTGCAGATTCATGACCCAGTGGCATCTGATCTTCATGAATACAACAAAGAAACATGTCGTATTTGAGCCACACTTGCTGAAGTTGTTGTATCTCTAAAACAGTCAACATTTCAGCGTTAACATTTCACTGACAGCAGCGTTATCATGTGACAAAGTATTTAATGTTTACGGAAGCACCGTGAAAATGCCATTAGTGATCAACAAAATATCCAACATACATACAAAAATAAAATGTACAAAAAGGCACAGAAGGGGTAAAAAACAAACAAACATAAAAAGCACAGTCCTGTTCTGATCTACAGTATATGATCTTCAGCATTTGGCCGCATGTTATTTCTCTTCTTCTTCATTTCTCACTTCTCGTACATGAAACAACAGCAGAGACGAGAGAACATTTTAGATAAATTACATTGCAAATATCATATTACGGTTAGTTGGATTGATGAAACTTCTGTTCAGCAACCTGCCATGAAATAACAAAATATGGCAGATAAACCTAAATATTAAAGTCTTGCTGGTTCATAAACTCTTACAGGTAAATATCTAACAGTGCGTCTGTGTACCTGCGTGTGAATACTAATTTAAGGCTAATTATTTATTTTTTTCCACCACATTCGTATTAATTACAGCAGCCAAAAATAATCTGTCAATAGTTTAGTCATTCATTAAAAGCTTGTTCGCTATTATTATCTGATTGTTTTTAATTGACTCCAGATGATTTATAATTCCCGCCTCACAGTGGACGTTCATTGTCTTTGTATAGCTGCAGCTGTGGCTCATTATGGGTTTAAATTTGTGAGTCTCATCAAAGAAAACATTTTCTCAACATTTAATATTTTCTAAATGAGATTGTTTTCCTTACGCTCATGCAATTATGACATTATTAGAAATGTGGTTCTATGTGGAAATATATTTTCCAAAAAAAAAAGTGATTTGTTGACAAAGTAACCTGTGAGCTTACAAGGACATAATTGTCCGTGCCTGAGCTTAATGCAGCTGAAATGACACCAGAAAAGATCGAGCAGACATAAACAGCACTAATCTTCTGATGAGATGGACTCTAATCTGAATTTCAGCAGTGGCCAGTGTCAAAGCCAAAGGCGTTTGTCCGTGTGCATTCATTGACAGGATCTCCGAGGTTATTTGTCAACACGACTCGTATAGCTCGGGTAATCTCGCCTCCTCGCCTATAGACTGATTGATAATTGATCCCTGTTCAAACAGACTCTCTTTTGGGCCACAGTTGCCTTTGAATGCCAAACGAGTCATTCTGCCTCGTCCTCTCTCGGCGGCCTAATCCGATAAACGAATGGGAATGAGTGTCGTCCTCTGCTGATGTCAACCTTTCACTCTGCCATTTATCTCATATTGTTTACTGATGAGGCCCTCACAGTGGACGGGGTCACTGAGGCCTGCTGCTCCTGTCAGAAAAGTAGAAAGTCTTACTTAAAAACACAACTACCACAGTATTTTCAGTGGTGGAAGAAGTACTCAGATCCTTTACTAATGTAAAAGAAGAAATACCATAGAGCAGAATCATATTCCCAACTGTATTAGGGTGAATTAGCCAAATGTGGGACATTTTTTGCATTGCAGACTTCTGGATTATATTGTGATATGAAGCCAATACATTAAATCCAAACCCGGTACCACTCGGAAATCCCCAGGATGTGTCCTAATCAAACCAAAAAAGAAAATGCAGATATCCCACTCATAAAATAAATGGTATAGACATATCAGTACTCTAATGCCAAGTTTTCTCAGACAAATCTTGATTTCCTAATGTGGGACAGTCAGGTCCGAAATGTGGGACACTGAAAAGTTTCTTAAAGCAGCAGTAGGCAGTATATTTTTGGCATCATTGGGCAAAAATTCCATAATAACCTTTCAGCATATTGTAATTCAAGTGTTCTGAGAGAAAACTAGACTTTGACCAATCCCAGCCTCATTTCAGAGAGAGAGCGTTCCTATTGGCTGTGCTCCGGTCATGTTTAACAGATTTCACAAAGGCGGCGGCGTCACAAACTTTCTCATTTAACAGCTAAACCGTGCACTACAAGATGATTCTGAAAACATTTGAGGCGCGAAATAGGCATTAACGTAACATAATATTGATTCATATTTGATCGGTGCTGCCTAGTTTGACCGTTTGGTCGGAGTTCGCGAGTGATTGACAGCCAGCTCTCATAGACAGCAGATGGACAGCAGACCTCAGATCAGCTCTGACTGCTTGTTTTCCTCCTGTCTGTGAAATCTTGCAGATGCCGTTAGGAGCACCGGAGGACACAGAGGCACATGATTTTTTTCAGATTACCTATTTCATGTACTACTGTCACGATATAACGACCGTTTTATAAAAATAACTTTTTTTAATGATATTTGCTCCAATCACGCCTACTTCAGCTTTAATGTAGGAAACACTCAAGGCTAAATGTGCAATCGCAAGAGCAGTAATTTTACCACTTACAGTGTTATTTGCTGTTACAAAACCTCGGCTTTTATGTGTGAATATTTATTTAAAGAGGATATACACAGTAGCCTCTCTTGGACATAATGACACACCAAGCCGACGGTCGGCCGTCACCATGTTGAGAGCCGTGCGGAGGCAATAAAAATCTCTCTCTCAATCTCGCATTTAGCACCTTTAATGTCTCTATAATTTCATCATAATACTGTGTACAAATTAAGTGAGAAAACAAGGTCCATTAAGTAGGCTAGCTGTTCTGGAGCTTTCGATCATATCACATATAGACCATGACTTCGTCCGAAATCACATACTATGCACTATATATACTCAATATGTGTCCTATCGTTCAACATACTTTCGTGTGAATAAACAGTAGTATGTATCTTTTCTGACGCACTGAGCAGTAATTTATATCGTCACTTCCTGAGAGCCTCCTTGCTGGTTGGAGACGTGTAACCATGGTAACCAACCTCATGCGACCAAAACGTCGGTTTGTGAGAATCAAAGTCTGAATTAATTCAAAATATATATTACACCTATAGCAAAGTGAAATATTATACTCACACTGAAATTGAAGAGTTAATGATGAAACAGAGCTGTCCGTCAACGTCTGTTATGAATGTTCTCATCTCTACCGCATTGCATTGTGGGATATTTATGCCACCGTAGTGTCCAGCGTTGCATACTGTAATATTTCACCGGAAATAGTATGCAATTCACGTATTATTGGTTTCGGACATACTAAACCATACTAAAAAAATCTTGCATACTCTTTTAGCGAACTAAATATAGCATGTTTCACAAATGTGTCCCAGCTTATTTCCTGTTGCAGTGTATGTGAATGACATCAGCTGACAGGAAGTAAACATGGACCCAAGTTGTTGCCTGGCAATGCAATTCTGTTGAAACGGTCTATATTAATTAATTGGAGCCTTAAAGATAGAAGAACTACCCACACAGTAAGAGCTGCAGGAGCAGTAGAATAAAAGTACATGTTTTTATAACTCTTATTACATGTATATTTACGTGCTGCAGAGGACTTAATGTAGTTCTGGTCCAACCTGCCGTCACCGCGCTGCTGCTGCTGCTGCTGCTGCTGAGTTAAATCCTCCACCTCCACAGTGAAGAGGAGGTCAGCCAGTGATCAGCTCAGGCCCTGAGCAACACAGCTTCTTTTTTTTTATTTTGTAATGCGCGACACAGGGAATGACATTTAACTTGTTATTATTTCCCAGAGAAGATTAATGATAAATTGTCCATTATTTTTCCTTAAAAGTGAAAGATAAGACCACAGTCATTTGCCCTAGAGCCAGAGTGCCACCACTATGCAAAATGACAGCCAATTATGGGAGCCTAGTTTGGGATAATGACTTTACAATGAATCTTTTGATTGAAATGTAACTGGGTTGGCCCTGGGCAAAGAGCAAAAAAAAAGAAAAAAAATGAAAAGTTACAGAAACAATGAGCACTATATAACAGTGTTCATCTCTTCCTCTAGGTCTCTCGCCCTCCCTCTCTCTCCCTCCACTCCTCTTTAGAAATAGCTATAGGAGAAAGCAGAGATATGCATATATTGATGGAAAAATTATTAAGTCGCAGAGGGCTTGCAGCAAACATAAATTAGCATATTCAGGGTAAATATGCAGACTATTTACGATAATAAGACCGGATTATTCAATTCAATGAATGTTAAATAGATGAGGAAATGGTATGCGTCTTATCTAGTCAAAGCTTCTATTCATTTTAATCGCTTCCCAATTGAACTCTTCATTTTATTCTCTCTGAGTTATTGTTCCCATTCCAGCCGGCGATGGCACCTATGGGTCCTGGGAGATTTCCGCCGGTCACGTGGTTTAAGTGGCATTCGCCTTATTCTCGGCGGGAAATGGAGAAAGTCGACGTCACCCCGGGGCCAGCGTGGCGATAAGCCCCTTTTCATTATGCACAGGGGCCGATGGAGAACAAGATTAGCGGGGGCCTTGTGTGCATAAAGGCGGGAACATACAAGTCATCTAGATTAAATAAAAAAACAGCACAGGTCCATAAACAAAAGACATTTGCTTTCTTATTGTGTGAACTTTAACTTTAATCAGTTGGACTGTGTTTATAATATAGTCCTCCTGACACACAGACTGCTGCAGGCTTTTCTTCTCTGTCACCAATTTCATAAAAACATCATGAAAGAACACATTTGAACTAATTATTAATCCGCCTACACAGATTGAATATAAGCCTTTCAGGTCTCAGAGGGGGTTTCGGAGTCCTTTTATGCCAAAATGAAGTGTAATTTAGTTGTTATTTCACACTCACTGCACAAACAAGAGATTCAAGTTTTAAACAGAGGATTAATGAACGTCTATTGTCAACAAATCCCATGAAAAGACCCAAAAACCAACAATGTGTTCATTCATCTCTCAACACTTTCAGTCCCAAACCCATTTATCCCTACTGAAGGTGTAAATCTTTAAAGGGCAGATCCTTTATTTTTTTTTTGGTATTTATATCCTTCTGTAGCTTCCCAGTGGTGTTCTTTATCCGAACATTAAATTTTTGGTCGAAGTACGCATGTTTTACCATCAAAATGCTATTTTTCTAAATTGTATGACATCTTAAAGTTTGATTTATGTAAACAGAAATGATCACTAACAGATGAATTGACCATTTGTACATGGTAAAGTTTATCAGCCTATTTTATCTACAATTCAAGATTTATCCTTTAATTATTATTACTGTAAATGTGCACTTTATTTAATTTAATTTAATTTAATTTAATTTAATTTAATTTAATTTAATTTTTTTAAATTTTAAATTATTTTATTTTATTTTATTTTTTATTTTATTTAACTTTGTTTTTTGTTCTTTGTCCTTTTCGCATCAGCAACGGGTGAGGGTTGGTGCTCTATTTGTATGTTTCTGTACACCTGATGTTTCTCCCAATAAATTATTACGGGGGAAAAAAAAATATTTTCCCAAGCCCTTTGTAAAAATGAGACCTGACGTAGGTTTCAGCATGATGACGTTCTACATATACACATCTATCCTTATCCATAGTCGGTGTTTTACCTACAGTTACTTAGATGGCGGCTGGCATGCTCCCAGTTTGGAGAAGCAGACATGAGTACCGGCACGGAAGCTCAGCGATGTACTGCTGTGGACGTCACGTTAGTTCGGAACCGAAAGTCTCACAATGACACCAACAAACTCCTGTGTTCTGCGAGGTAAAGTTACTGTTTTAGTGAACGTAGTCTGGTGGCTTTAGAGACAACCATATAATGGCTTCAGTTCCCTGATGGAAAGGTCCGTCTGTTGGCGAGGTAAAGCAGTGAAAATATTCTAAATATAGTGTACACTATACTATATTGATTTTTTAGGTGGCTAAAATATTTTCTGATGCTGTTTCTGTTCAGTTCTGTTTTATGGATATTTCATATTATATTCAATGCATAACAATAACAGTACAGAACATCTTGATAAACTGTAAAATTAACCCCAAATAGTGAACGCAATAACTGCAGGAAGTTTGTGTAAAACGAGCAATTTGGATGAATTTTGAGCAGATTATTTCCTGTGAATACTGCATCAGAGATGAGTTTTCCTGATATTTTTAGGAACTTTTAGTACACTTATCTGTCTGTATTATATATTGTAACAATCATACATACTTAATAGGCTTCTTTTTTGACAAATTCAGTGCTTTCTTCTCTCTGACGCCTCGCCATTGTACTTTTCTAATGCAGGAAGAGGCTGTTTAGCAGAGAGGGAAGGCTCTGTGAATATAACTTGTGTTCAGGTCTTCACTGTGCCCTTATCCTGTTTATATCTTAAATAATAATCCAAACACATAAATAACAATTTAATTTTGTTTGCTTCACATAAATTAATGAAATACTGATATATAGTCTAATTGGATGTATTTTTTTTTTTTACTCCCCTTAAAATCAAAAAGGCCTCGCGACCCCCCTGTGAAGCTTTGGCGACCCCTCGTGGGGGTCGGGAGCCCCAGGTTGGGAACCAGTCTTGTAAGGGGTCCATGGTGGAAAAAAGATTGAGAACCTCTTTTTTAGAGCAAAGCCCCATCTTTTACACATTCATTTCATCCCTTTACCTGCTAAAGAAAGCGGCGTTAATTAGGATCAATCTTTCTGTGAATGTTTTTCATTTTAATGATTTATAGATGAGCAATCTTTGCTGTATTCTGTAGCTCATATTGGTTTCATTTAAATTCATCATCTAACAGTAAAACGGGTCTATATGTGGTGTCTATTTCATCCCACACCAACTGATAAACTCAAATACTGTAGTATTTCTACAGATTTCTACTCCAACCATCAACAGTTTTGACATCTCATATGTCAAAGTCTCCATCTAGTGGCCGAGAGGCTGAATGACTTGGTTCTTATTTATACAAACTATCATCTGCTGCCACCTGCTGCTGATTTTACACAATACTGATATTTTCATGAGGAAAACAAATCTAATATCTACTCTAACAGTATCAAACTGAAGTGGGGAAGTGTAAATACCTTCATCTTATATGGTGAATTATCATTATAAGTATCATATTTTACCAACATGTTGAAGAAAATGTCTTGTTGGGGATAAAAACCAACATAAACACAGTCTCCTGTGCAAAGAAAACATCTATATTTGTCCCTCTTGCCCTAAAGTATCTTATATGTAAGCACAGTTTCTTTTTGAAGCCATCTTGCTACCTCAGCACACAGCATTTTATATCTATTTATTTAACCTTGATTCAGTCCTCACCATCGAGTACCTGCTGCTCCTTTTAATGCAGCTTCTATTGTGTTTTGTGTTTTATGTAAATGTGTTTAAATGTGTTTAAATGTATCTTGTCTGGATGTGATATGTTGCATTTTAATGTACCTTTTTAATAGCTTTTGCACATACACAACAAGGACAAATTTCTTCCTTTTGTGCACAAAAAGTAGACAATAAAGTATTTTCTATTCTATAAATCTTATTAATTTTTGCATTTCTATTCTGCTGCATGTTCTAATTATTCCAATATTAAAATTGAAGTGAAAAATAACTGCTGTGGTGTAAGTTTTGTGTTTCCTTCCTCTGTCACATGGTGGCACTCTTCTATTAGTATTTCTGCAGTTCTCACATTAAATGTCTTCATTGTTGACATGAAGTAGTAAACCTCACAGTAAACAGAGTGTCATGATTCACAACCTTGAGACCCCTTCATATTAAAATAAAGTCTTTTTTTTAACACCTTAAGCTCTCTGACTTGATGAGCTTTTATTTGGGAAATCAAATTTAGCTTCCAGTTATATTCAAACTGAACTGTTCCTTTCACAGTGATATATTATCATTTCAATAACTTAAATTTTATACTGTAATGTAAAAAATACTGTTACACATCAAACTTTTTCCTACTTAGGTAAAAGTCCAGAAGTATTATCAACAAAAGTACATTAAATATCAAAAGGAAAAGTATTCATTGTGCAGCTATGTCATCATATTATTATGCATTATATTATACAACAAAAATGTACAGTTTGTCTTACAACTGACATTTTTATACTGAAAAAGTGCACAGCCCACATACACACTAGTCCAATATATACCTTTGCATTTGAATACTTATATTACATGTATTTATACATTTTTAATCTTTGAAGTTTATTGTTTACATCTATTTTTCTAACTCTTATTTTTCATGAACACCAGCCTTTTTTCAGTTATTATGCCCCCCTGCATTTCATGTCACTGCACACACACATTGTTTGAGCGGCATGTGACAAATAAATCCTTTGAATATTTAATCCTGAATTATTTAATGTTGCAGCTGCAGTTGTGAGGGAGATCACTTTAAAATATGTAAAATTATATTCTGCAAAGTCAATAAAAAAATCAAAATCAAAATCAAAAATAGATAAATAAATAAATAAATAAATAAATAAATAAATAAATAAATAAATAAATAAATAAATAAATATAGAATATTTCCCTCTGAAGTAAATGTGCTTTGTTATCTTCCACCACTGTTTTTTGTTTATCGTGCATCACTTTGGATTAAAAAACAGCTAAATACAGTAAATGTGACACATAATAAGTTACCAGTGTCCATGCCAGGATCGATGTTACAGCTGCAGTTGTGAGGGAAATCACTTTAACTACTGGTGGTTTATAAACTAATCATAGGTTATGTAAAATGATATTCTGCAAAGTCACAATAAATAAAAATTTAATTTAATTTAATTTAATTTAATTTAATTTAATTTAATTTAATTTAATAAATACATATATTGAATTACAATATTTCCCTCTGAAGTACAAAGCTGTTTTAAAATGAGGGTAAATGTGCTTAGTTATCTTCCACCACTGTGTTTTGTTGTTGTGCATCACTTTGGCTTAAAAACCAGCTAAATACCGTAAACGTGACACATAATAAGCTTTCTGTGTCCATGCCAGGATCAGTCATGATGGCAGCCAGCAGGACGGCTCAGCAGGTAACAGCATGATGGTAACATTCATCTGCATTAAAAGAAAAGAGGACAAAATAATGAATCATTAAAAAGCAGATGATGGGAGTAATATACACTAAACACATATAATATGTACAGAATGCTAATGCCATGTTTTCAGTTGCATATGTCTTTGCTTTTTATGTATTTATGATTAAAGAAGAAAAAAAAAGAGAAGCCTCCATCTGCTCCCCCTCCCACACACACTATAAAAAAAAAAAAAAAGCCTGACATTAATTATTTGCTATTTTGCAGGCGGGAGTCTGATGCCCTTTTGCTAAAGGGAGTCATTTATCTCTTCGCATGATGCCTGAAACAAACAAACAAAACAATAATGAAGATAATGATGTGTCCTGCAGCTCAAATCTAACTCTGATTTATTCACACGAGCCGGGAAATTAAAAACTGTTAAAGAGGATGAAAGTCATTATGCTGTCCGAAAGCACCGAGACGGTCACAAGCAGCTTTGCAAGTCAAGTGGTTTCCATCCACAGGTTGTCGTGGTAACTGTCATTCTTTGCCACCTATAGGAGCAACTTGATGTCAGATCTCCATCTTGAGCTCTGTTTGATGGCGAGGGGGGAACTTGAAAGCAGTCATGTAAAACAGTCGCAACATCAACAACAAATTGCTAATTCTCTCCACTTCTGAGCAATAACATCAATAACAACGTGGCTTATGTCTGCGGTTACCTGGGGAGACCCTTTTTACCTTTGATCCCCTCTGAATGACAAAAACCTGCATTTGTTTTCTTTGATACTGTAAAAAGCTTTTCTGCATCAAGGGATTTTGGGACAGAAATGTGTCGTGGCAAGGTCTGCTTTTTAGGGTAGACATCCCTGTGGTGGAAAAACTACTTCATCTTTGTTTCTATCTCCAAAGGGAACATTACTGGAGTTCAACGAGACTCTTACGCCAGCTCTGGGTTTTTGTTCGTGTCCTCCCCCCTCCCTCCTCTCTATCATTTTCTTTTCCTGTTATTTTGTCCTTCTCCGGCTCTGTATAAGCCTCGGGGGAATGTGAGGGATCCAACTCTCACACAATACTGATTCAGTGCAGGCCGGAGTGGTGGATGCAAAAGATGTAGAAAAAAAACAACAACTCATGGGCATTTGCTCTTGTATCTCAGTTGGTTGTTTCCCAAGAAAAAGACCCACAATTAGGCTGCAGTAGGCTAAGAACCACACACTACACGTAGACGCACGCACAAATCAAAAAGAAGTCACCTCTCAAGACCCCGCCGAGAAACTCTTTTGTTCCAGGATGAGACTTTTTTCCTCAAATGACGCACGGTAGAAAATTACAGCACATTAATGCACCTTTAGATGGACAGGCTAATGGAACAGACTGATAAAACCTCATGAGGACAAGATGTTCTTCAAGTAATTCATTCCCCCTCAAATGGATGAAATTTTTTGACTGGATGATGATTTGTTTCATTAATTCACACAAACAACATTAGAACAAAACTAAGAGTCTACACAGCCACGCTGGTGGCTCAGTGAGCGACACGTTATCATCCCAACTCGTCACATACTGCTGCATTTTTGGCATCAAAACCCCCTATAGTTAACCTTGGTGACACTTTAGGATTAGGCAACAAAACCACTATAGTTAGGTTTAGATTTATAACTACATGGTTGGGTTTAAAACTGCTACGTTTGTACAGTGAAAATAACACTGAACGTTGTGAACACAGGACACGGACAGCGGTCTCCTGGATGAAAGCCTTGTGTTTGTTGGACCCATCAACTTCCCCTCCCGCCCACCCGGTGTGTGTCCGTTCGCTCTTTAAACTACGTCACCACACTTCCGGCACACTTTCTCAGAGGGTTTACCGTTGCCACAGATGGTTTACATTGTAGTTAATGGAACGCTGTTGTACATATTGTATTATTTATATTATTCTATAGGATGCCTAACAACATCTGGCAAAGGGACTGCCAATGAAAACTATAGCCTCTTGACCAACTCGGGTACATTTACATTTGTTTGAATGTTCATTAATGTAATGCATTGTCCCTTTTCAAATAATAATAATAAAAAAAAACGCTGCTGAAACAGTGCGTTTCATACCACCGTTAACGTGTGCCTTGTGCGGCGGTCCAACTATTCTGATAATCGATTAATTAGTTTGAGTAATTTTTTAGGAGAAAAAAAGTCTAAATTCTCTGATTCCAGCTTCCTAAATGTGAATATTTTCTGGTTTCTTTCCTCCTCTATGACAGTAAACTGAATATCTTTGAGTTGTGGATAAAACAAGACATTTGAGGACGTCATCTTGGGCTTTAGGAAACAACTGATTGTCATTTTTTGTTATTTTATATACCAACCAACCAATCAATGAATCGAGAAAATAATTGACAGATTAATCGACAATGAAAATAATTGCAGAAATTAAAGCCATATCTTTTTAATCTTTTTTTGTTCGGGGTAATCCCTCCTTGTCAGGTCTTAGATATTTATTCTATTGGTTTTATTGTTATTGTTTGTAATGTTTTATGATATTGTTATCAAACATTATACGTAGTGTTACTGCCTATTTAAATTACATTTTTTGCTTAACTTAGTCTTGTTTAATGAGGCTGCATCTCTGCATGAAAAGTGCCACACAAATTAGGTTATTCATATTATTATTAATTATTAATAAACAAATATGTTGCAGGTCTTGACATGTGGGGAACACATTGGAAATTACAATACTGGAAAGTGCATCTCTGCGTTAACAAATGCAGAGTTGAGTGTTACGTTTGTGTTGAAATCAGTGGGAGCTGCAACCTATTACTCGTATTCTTAGCCTTGCACAGTCCATAACATATCAATTATCTCTGATTACTGCACACCGCGAGGGCAGCATCCCTGCTTGTGCTATTATATCATCCCTCTAAATATCACCAGAGCCTTTTCCCCCCTCTGCAATCACACCGTCGTATAACTACTCATTCATTACATCTGAAGCTTCCAGAGTCGCTTTAAAGCCTCTCTATCCGTCCATATCTCGCACTACTTCATGCCGCCTCACATCTTCCTAACCCCATACTGTGATGGTGGCTCTGGTCTCCTAGCAACCAGCCCTCTTAGAGGAGGTGACAGCATTTGAGTGGGCACCCTCACCTCTCCACATACAACCCCCCACCACCACCACCACCTCCACCTCCACCCTCACCCTCCCGTTCATCATCCGGATGCTCTTCAAGTCAAGTAAACACACCTCACTCTGAGGTTGCAGTCTGCGTAAGACGGATAATGAGCCTGAACTGCCTCTTCGTTCCACTTCATCCATAAATATTTGAATCACTGAGTGAATGCCTCGAGTAAAAACAGGACACAATATGGTTCATTCATATTTATTTGTGACCCTGTTACTGACTTTATTAAGCCATGACGTGATGTAAACCACATTAAATACTTATTTCATCGCCTATGGGACTGCCCAGTTCTCCAAGCTTTCTGTATAGAGGTTTTAGACATTCTTTCATATGTTACAGGTGTAAGATTGATAATATACCCTAAACTATGTATCCTTGGAAATGTTCCTGCAAATTGTAAACTAAGCAACTTTCATTGTTGGATTTATTACTTTTATGAAGTAAAAAAATCCACTGTTGTTCCAAGCTGGATTACAAACCGTCTGAAACGAATACGATCGATCCTGACACCTCATTAGAAAGCTACAGTGGTGACGAAACAGCTGTAAGTTAAAGTTAGTCTCTACACTGCAGAAAAGAGTAACTATAAAGTACTTTCTTACTTTCTATTAAACCATCAAGTCTGCAGTAAATGTATAAATGTTGTTAAGTCAAACACAGATGTCTACAGATGTTTTCCTGAAGGTTAAGAGGTCAAACAGTTCATTGGAGAGTTCCAAAAGGATAAAACAAAGTGTCAAGTTGGAAGAGGATTTTCCACAACGTGCCAGTTGAGTCTGAACAATATTGGATGTTTGAAACCGATCACGTCAGATCAAACATCGTCAAACATCCTGTCCTAAAGTTTTTGTTATAGTTTGCTTCCTGTTTTAGTTTGAAAGTCCTCTCCTCTTGTGTCTTGTCTTATTTTACTTCCTGCCCGCCCTGATGAGTTTCACCTGTCCCTCGTCAGCCCTGCTGTCACCTGTCTCTCGTTATCTCCCTCCTCTCCTTGTGTATTTAGTCTCTGTGCTCCTTTTCTCTTTTGTAAGTTCTTCTTCGTAGTCTTCGTTGTCACATGGCGTTTTGTTTACCCAAAATCTGCCTGCCGTTCCTGCCTGTTTTTGGGACTTTTGGCCTGTAGGCTTTTTGTTAATCAAATTAATCTTCATTGGATGTGCCTGTCCCTGAGTCTGCTTTTTGGGTCCTTCCTGCCAGTGCTGCTTCGTCAGCTACGACAGTTTGAGAGTTTTAAAAATCTGATAACAATATATCTGCGGATATTCATATATTCATCAACATAAACATGTCAAATAAACTGACGTTTTTTTAATAAGGATCTCTTAAATTGGGTTATTAAAGAACTGTGTTTAAGATATGCACGGAGTTGATGATTTTACATTTGAAAAATAAATTCTGCTGTTCACATAATGGAGACACTGTTATTAAATCATATCTTTTTCAATACTGATCTATCTGCAGTAAGCCAATATCCAGCCCATGTATCTGCCAAGCTGATTTCAGGCTGTTCTCAAACACTGTTCGTAGCTATACCTACGAAAAGTAAATGCAGTGTAATTCATATACTGTATGTATCCATGACATCAATTCTTATGTAATCCACGTAACTATGAACGAGGATTTATAAAGAGCAGTGAATACCATGTAGGGAGGAAGTCGAGGTAGATGTGTGGTTCAAAAAACAGCTGACTTTTACCCGGGAGGCCGATGTTCTCCCTTGTGAAACAAGAAGTCAGTGTTTTAACCCAAACCACGATATTTTCTTAAAAGTAGTTTTTGTCACGTAACTTCTGTATTTAAGTAACACCACTTCCGGTGTCAGGTAACCATTTCTGGTTCGGTGTAACTTTCGATCTTTCCTAAACCTAACCAAGTAGTTTTTCTTGCCTAAACCTAACCAAGTCGATCTTTTCTTAAACCTAACCAAGTCGATCTATTTCCTAAACCTAACCAAGTCAATCTTTTCCTAAACCTAACTAAGTAGTTTTCTTGAAAAAAATGTTCCTTCTTTGAAAAGTAACTTTAAATGTACCTTAAAGCACCTTTAAATGTTTTATATATGGACAGAATAAGTACCGAAAAGGCACACAAATACTCAGCAGACCAAAGTTTAGCCCTAAATGTTGTTTATTCTTCTCAGTTTGCCCTAAAATAGAAGGTTAAGGGGATTAATGCTCGGCCCTGACTGAACTTGAGGTAGTTTTAAAAGGACATTTCTGTCAGTTTGCAAAGTTAGGGAAATATGAGCCATAAGAGAATCGTTTTGGTAGTGTGCATATAGCAAGATGAGATTAAGACATTTCAAAATGTGTTGCAGGGATGGAGTAGTTGCATGCCTTTTAGACATTACAGTTTTTATGATTATTAATTTAAACATGTCATATGGCTGCACTGCATGTTATTTATTCATCAGTGATTCCACTAAAAGTCAAAGCCTGCATTTTAATTTAAAAAAGATAAACTAACAGATAATTCTGTTATACTTTGACATCTTTCTGACACGCCACACCAGCCCTGATCCCTCTGAGGTTTCTGCATGTAAATCACATCACGCTGCGCGCTCACATTCTGTCTGTCTGCAGCCTGGAGCCACTCTGGTAAAATGACGCGAGTGGTTGACGATGCTAAATGGCAGCACTTGAAATAGACCTAACCTGGCAGCAGCCTGCTCACCATCACATCACTAGCTGATGCGATCACGACCCAGTCAGCAGCAGTTTCAGCACCACGGCGACCTGGACAGCTCCTCATCCATCCTCATCCTCATCCTCCTCCAGGACGTCCATCTGTGGAGACAAGTGGAAGAAAAACCTTTAATTTTGTCAATCTGTGGAGAAAAGTGGAAGAAAAACATTGAATTTTTTCAATCTGAGGAGAAAAGTGGAAGAAAAACATTGAATTTTTTCAATCTGAGGAGAAAAGTGGAAGAAAAACATTAAATATTTTCAATCTGAGGAGAAAAGTGGAAGAAAAACATTGAATTTTGTCAATCTGAGGAGAAAAAGTGGAAGAAAAACCTTTAATTTTGTCAATCTGTGGAGAAAAGTGGAAGAAAAAAATTTAATTTTGTCAATCTGCAGAGAAAAACATTGACTTTTAAGGAGCTCGAACTGTAAAGTCTGCAGGAGATGGATATTGATCGACCAGCAAATGTCTCCTTCTTTGATTTCGTTGGAGGAGTTCAGCTTCTCCATGGGGATGACACCCGGACGGTCATGCCAGTCATCCTCATCGGGATCTGCGTGTCCGGAGCTGTTGGGAATCTGCTCGTTTTGCTGATTTTCCTCCGTGACTTCAGGCTCGGACATGGCTCCGAGGTGAAGGCTCTCCTCGCCTGTCTTTGCTCCACAGACCTGCTGATCCTGCTGCTGTGCGCTCCGGTGCGCGCCATCACCTACTACAAGCACACCTGGACTCTGGGCAGTTTCATCTGCAGCACCACGGACTGGTTCCAGCACTCCTGTGTGGTTGCAAAAACTTTAATCCTTGCAGTCACCACCAGAGCCAAACACACCTCCCTCTGCAGCCCAACGTGGATCCACGCAGCCCTGGCGTTCATCTGGATCATCTCCATGATGTTTCCCATCCCACAGATGCTTTTTGCATCTCTGGTGCAGCACGGACGCGACACTATCTGCGTCTCTGAGATGCCAGTGTGCGCGTCTGACTTCATGCATGTGTTCTACAAGATTTATCCAACTGCATGCTTCCTGGTGCCCATCATCTTCACTCTTGCATACTACACAAAAGCTCTGCACGCTGCGGTGAACCACGCACCCTGCAGCCCACAGCACCAGAACCACGCACCCTGCAGCCTGCAGTACCAGAGCAAGGTCACCCTGGTTTTATTGTGTGTAAGCGGTGCATTAGGGCTCATGCTGCTGCCAGAGTGGGGCACATTCACCTGGATCCGGCTCGGGTACAACAAACCTCCTGTGGGTTTGATTATATTTGCGCAAGTCCTCCTTTATGCATGCAGCTCCCTCTGTCCGGTGATCCTGATGACCATGTACGACGACGTGCGCCAAGGACTGATCTCCATCTGGCTCATCGCGACCTGCAGAGGCTCCAAGCAGCAAGCAACAAGCAACATGTGTCCGAAAACGGAGGGCAACGGAGCAGAAGTCGGTGCCAAAGCCGTCGCCATCGCCAACGCCAACGCGGTCTCTCCTCAGGAGAAGGAGGAGAAGACCTTCCCAGATGTGGAGCACTTTTGGACAGGGCGCAGGAATACACACGTCGAGGAGGCGCAGGACCCGGTTCCATGGGAGAGAGAGGAGAAAATGCCCTAAACCTAACTAAGTAGTTTTCTCACCTAAACCTAACTAAGTAGTTTTCTTGCCTAAACCTAAGTAAGTTGATCTTTCCTGAACCTAACCAAGTCGATCTTTTCCTAAACCTAACTAAGTTGATCATTCCTAAACCTAACCAAGTCTATCTTTTTATAAACCTAACTAATTAGTTTTCTCACCTAAACCTAACTAAGTAGTTTTCTTGACTAAACCCAACCAAGTAGTTTTCTTGCCTAAACCTAACCAAATCGATCTTTTTCTAAACCTAACTAAGTAGTTTTCTTGCCTAATTCTAACCAAATTTGATCTTTTCCTAAACCTAACCAAGTCCATCTTTTTCTAAACCTAACTAATTAGTTTTCTCACCTAAACCTAACTAAGTAGTTTTCTTGCCTAAACCTAACCAAATCAATCTTTTTCTAAACCTAACTAAGTAGTTTTCTTGCCTAATTCTAACCAAGTTGATCTTTTCCTGAACCTAACTAAGTTGATCTTTCCTAAACCTAACCAAGTCTATCTTTTTCTAAACCTAACTAAGTAGTTTTCTTGACTAAACCCAACCAAGTAGTTTTCTTGCCTAAACCTAACCAAATCAATCTTTTTCTTAACCTAACTAAGTTGTTTCCTGTGGAGCGGAAATTGACACTGGACATTTGTGTTTTTATTGTACAGGAGTTCAACATGTCATTTGTGAAAAATAAAAGTTTTTCTTCTTTTAAAAGTAACTTTAAATGTTTTATATATGGACAGAATAAGTACCTTAAAGGGCAACAAATACAGAATTTGACTTCAGCAGACCAAAGTTTAGCCATCTGGCTCATCGCGACCTGCAGAGGCTCCAAGCAGCTCCG
>CAKAKR010049887.1:0-13156 GCA_916700685.1 Adelosebastes latens | reverse complement strand
CTAAGTAGTTTTCTCACCTAAACCTAACTAAGTAGTTTTCTTGCCTAAACCTAACTAAGTTGATCTTTCCTAAACCTAACCAAGTCGATCTTTTCCTAAACCTAACTAAGTTGAACTTTCCTAAACCTAACCAAATCGATCTTTTTCTAAACCTTACTAAGTAGTTTTCTTGCCTAATTCTAACCAAGTTGATCTTTTCCTAAACCTAACCAAGTCGATCTTTTCCTAAACCTAACTAAGTCGTTTTCTTGACTAAACCCAACCAAGTAGTTTTCTTGCCTAAACCTAACCAAATCGATCTTTTTCTAAACCTAACTAAGTAGCTTTCTTGCCTAATTCTAACCAAGTTGATCTTTTCCTAAACCTAACCAAGTCGATCTTTTCCTAAACCTAACTAAGTTGATCTTTCCTAAACCTAACCAAGTATATCTTTTTCTAAACCTAACTAATTCGTTTTCTCACCTAAACCTAACTAAGTAGTTTTCTTGACTAAACCCAACCAAGTAGTTTTCTTGCCTAAACCTAACCAAATCGATCTTTTTCTAAACCTAACTAAGTAGTTTTCTTGCCTAATTCTAACCAAATTTGATCTTTTCCTAAACCTAACCAAGTCCATCTTTTCGTAAACCTAACTAATTAGTTTTCTCACCTAAACCTAACTAAGTAGTTTTCTTGCCTAATTCTAACCAAGTTGATCTTTTCCTAAACCTAACCAAGTTGATCTTTTTCTAAACCTAACTAAGTAGTTTTCTTGACTAAACCCAACCAAGTAGTTTTCTTGCCTAAACATAACCAAATCGATCTTTTTCTTAACCTAACTAAGTTGTTTCCTGTGGTGCGGAAATTGACGCTGGACATTTGTGTTTTTATTGTACAGGAGTTCAACATGTAATTTGTGAAAAATAAAAGTTTTTCTTCTTTTAAAAGTAACTTTAAATGTTTTATATATGGACAGAATAAGTACCTTAAAGGGCAACAAATACAGAATTTGACTTCAGCAGACCAAAGTTTAGCCATCTGGCTCATCGCGACCTGCAGAGGCTCCAAGCAGCTCCGCGGCAACAAGTGTCCGAAAACAGAGGGCAACGGAGCAGAAGTCGGGGCCAACGCCAAGGTCTTGCAGGAGAAGGAGGAGAAGACCTTCCCAGATGTGGAGCACTTTTGGACAGGGCGCAGGAATACGCACGTTGAGGAGGCGCAGGACCCGGTTCCGTGGGAGAGAGAGGAGAAGATGTTGTAGTGAATCAGATGTGATAGCAGAACTTCTTCTTCTCAGCTGGTTTCTAGTGTGTTGCCCCAAAGTGCAGAACCCTTGTTTAAACAGCTGTTTGCTGTCGTGAGCTTGATTTAGATGTTATATAAACTTGTACACTGTTGGTTAGGTTTAGGAGAAGATCGACTTGGTTAGGTTTAGGCAAGAAAACTACTTAGTTAAGTTTAGGAAAAAATCGACTTGGTTAGGTTTAGGCAAGAAAACTACTTAGTTAAGTTTAGGAAAAAATCGACTTGGTTAGGTTTAGGAAAAGATTGACTTGGTTAGGTTTAGGCAAGAAAACTACTTAGTTAAGTTTAGGAAAAAATCGACTTGGTTAGGTTTAGGAAAAGATTGACTTGGTTAGGTTTAGGCAAGAAAGTGTCCAAAAACGGAGGGCAACGGAGCAGAAGTCGGTGCCAACGCCGTCGCCAACGCCGTCGCCAACGCCAAAGTGGTCTCGCAGGAGATGGAGAAGACCTTCCCAGATGTGGAGCACTTTTGGACAGGGCGCAGGAATAGGCACGTCGAGGAGGCGCAGGACCCGGTTCCGTGGGAGAGAGAGGAGAAAATGTTGTAGTGAATCAGATGTGATAGCAGAACTTCTTCTTCTCAGCTGGTTTCTAGTGTGTTGCCCCACAGTGTGCAGACCCTCGTTGAACGGCTGTTTGCTGTTGTGAGCTTGATTTAGATGTAAAATAAACACCAGTGGCGGCTGGTGGAAATGTTTCTTGGTGGGGCTGTGGTGCCACATCCAATCAATTTCAGCAAACATCCCGGTATGATTTAATGCAAAAAAAAGTGATGGTATCAAAAACACATTACTACTTTGCAGTTAAATAATTAACAATTATTTTATTCCAACAGGAAGAGTAAAAGAATGCTTTTAAAAAACACAACAGTATAAAATGTACTCAGTAGTGGTGGAATGTAACTAAGTACTTAAATACAATTTTGAGGTACTTCTACTTTACTTGAGTATTTCCATGTTCTGCTACTTTCTACTTCTACTCAACTACATCTCAGAGGGAAATATTAGACTTTTTACTCCACCACATTTACCTGACAACTTTAGTTACTTTACAGATTCAGATTATTAATACAAAATATAATCACATTACAATCAAATTACACATTACAATCAAATTACACATATTACTGGGTGCATTCCATATTCAAAACACACAGATATTGACAATTTGTATAATTTTAATTATTATTATTATTATTAGTAGTAGTAGTAGTAATGTTTTTTTGGGTGTGACTCAGGGAGCCCTCTATTGGCCGGCCGCCACTGATGTACACTATCATGTTTTTGATGTAATATCTGTTCTTGCCTGCAGTATTGCTGCTCTGTCACCCTTTATTATAGAGGAGGTTTGTACCCACAAACACGAAGCCACTGTAAATATCCACTCGAGGAGTTTGTTGTGATTGTGTTTACGTGAACATGGATATTAAAACATTCTCAAATACACAGACTGCTCTGGTTTGTTTTTTTATTCCTCCTCCAAAGGCTATAAAATCACTCAGCCTACCTTAATCACGGATAAAAATACAATTCGAGCATCAAATCTCTCCATTTAATTCAGGAGGTTATGAGATGACACGCAGAGATCATTTCTCCATATTAAAATCACAACTAATCCAGCTGCATGTTTGAGGTCAATCATCATATTTCAGTGAAAGCAGCAGTTTGGTAGTTTCAGTAAGTAGGCCTAGTGGTGGAAAGCTGGTCAGTGTTTATGTCTTTATTCTTCCTCAGCATGAACGCCTGCAGAGTCTCAGTCACACTAACAGTCAAGTGGACATTAAAGTGCATTGTGCAGTTTTATTTTCACAGTTTAGATGTTAAAGAACCTCCAGAAACTTTGTCTTAAGTGCTGTTTAAACCATTCAGGATGCATAAACAGTGGTGGAAGAAGTACTCAGTAGTAATACCACAGTGTAGAAATACTCTGTTACAAGTAGAAGTCATGCATTCAACATTTTACTTAAGTAAAATCCCAAAATAGCATCAAAATATACTTAAAGTACCAAAAGTAAAAGTGCTCATTATGCAGAATGGCCCATTTCAGAATAATATACATTATATTACTGGATTATAACTGATGCATTAATGTGTTCAGCTGGACAGCAGACCTCAGATCAGCTCTTACTGCTTGTTTTCCTCCGGTCTGTGAAATCTTGCAGATGCCGTTAGGAGCACCGGAGGACACAGAGGCGCATGATTTTTTTTCAGGTTACCTGTTTCATGTTCTACTGTCAGGATATAGTGACCGTTTTACAAAAATAACTTTTTTTAATTATATTTGCTCCAATCTCGCCTACTTCAGCTTTAAGAAACACTTAAAAATGTCCTCATATCTGCTTATAACTATATTATGTGTTATCAACAATTTATTATATGTTTATAAACTGCTTATAGTTGATGAATTGGATTGAAGTAAAGTTTTTTCATTTGTCACATTGTCTATATTAAATCATCTAGTAACTTTCAACACGATAAAGGCAGATAAATTAAATAAAAGTACATAAAAAAGTGGTATAAATGTCTCTGAGTCATCACTAAAGCCTTTATTATAACATGAGTTTGCAGTTACTTAAATCCAGTGTTTCTTGATGTATGAAATGGTTTTGGTCTGATTTATATAGTGTCTGGTCAGATGGTCAGCTGCCCACCACCGTCACCACCACCACCACCACCACCCCACATGACCTGCGTTAACAGTCTAACCTTTCAGCGGCGGTGAAAAGAAACCTGCTTTTAGTCGTCTGTGTGTTTACCAGTAAAGCAGCGGCCGCCTGTGGCTCCGACGCCCCGGCAGATTTGACATTTTAGTCTGCCTGAGTGAAAAGAAAGGTTACAGGTCGAATGGAGAGGAAAAAAACAAGCCTCTAAAGCTCTTCATCATGATTGTGCTCTGGCACATAATTTATTCATTGACAATAGACCGTGTCTCTGAATGTCTGCCCTTGGGTCAGCAGGTTTTTTCATTTTGTATTTATTAAGTTCTCCATCATATCAGATACACTGAATAACAGACATCTATGTTTTTTCTCAGCCAATCAAGGAGTCTTGATTGGCTGACAATTAATCCTCCCACATTTCTCCTCCTACATTAATTAAAGATTGAGACGCTGTCCTGCTGACAACAATGTGCTCGCAACCTTTCAGGGAATAAATTATAATGTAAGAAATGTAAAATGCTGACTGACTTAGAAAGCCTCAAAGTAAATTGACTCACTCTTGATAAGATAAAAGTAGAGAAATTAAAGTATCACAGCAGCAGAGAAGTACAAAAAGTAGTTGAATAGTATGGTTTATAGAAAAAACACTATAATAATATAATATCTTTATTGTCACAGTGACCTTAATATCTCAAAAATTGCGGCTATGACTCTGCTTTCAACGTCTGCTTGTAACATTTATACACAAAAACAATGTTTTATGTGAAAAAAACAGTGTGTTTTTGTTCAAACGGACCATAAAAATACAATTTATAGAGATAAAATACAGATAAACACTCCTATAAACAGGATAAAACCTAATCAAAAGCTTTAGAGAAAAGTTTTTAGCCTGCTTTTAAAAGAGGTTATAGTGTGAAGGCCCATCTTCTGTCGTCTGGCAGCATCAACTCAGAGGGTAAAAGCAGCTTCACCCGCTTTCAATTTAATCCTTTGAAAAAATAAATAAATTGAAAGGACCCGACAGACTGACTGGCTTCTAATAACGAGGACATTTATAGCTTTGTAGACGAGCAGTAAAGATCATCAGAAACCCTCTTTGTATTGCCGTCTACTTCTATGTTCACTTCCAAAAGTCCTAAAACAGAGAGCTTGTTAACTAACCCTGACAAATGATGTTTCATGCTGGGAACATTATCATACTAATGAGACTGAAATCCAACAAACACAAGGCTTTCATCCAGGAGACCGCTGTTCGTGCCCCGTGTTCACAACGTTCAGTGTCATTTTTACTCCACAAAGATAGGAGTTTGAAGCCCAAACATGTTGTTCTTTTTCTTTTTCCTTTTGGTTTTGATGCCAAATATAAAGTGACAAAAAGGGGCGTGACAAAGCAGCAGTATGTGACGAGCTGGGATGAGAGCGTGTTGGATGAATAGGTATATTCAGACAGACGGTATGAGAAAAACAATGTGTTTTTTGAACATTAAATCATATAAATATGTTCTAGTAGAAACACAAAATACACCAGAAAATGAGCATGATGTGTCCCCTTTAAGTTTGCGGCACCTAATCACTGCAATAAAACTATGTTTCTTGTCTATTATCCTTTACTTTATTTATTCTATGCTATATTATTCCTTTTTATGGACTTATTTAACTTATTTAAAGTACTTTATATTGTCCGTTGTATTTGAAAGATGCTATACAAACAAACCTGCCTTTCCTACAGTATTAGCACCTCCACCACTTCCTTTTTTGCAAGGCATTGTGGGTCAATAATGTCCATCAACAGCACACTTAAAACATCAATAATTTTGCATGACTTCTTGGCATTTACTTCATTTTGTCACATTCCCAATATAAATACTATATACACTAACCTGACTCTAAATCCTCATTTTACTGTAGACTTTGCTGTCTGAATTCTGTTTGAATTTTTTGTCTCTTTCCCTTGGTCTTTATTTATTTATTTATTCATTTATTTATTCATTAATTTATTCATTCATTTATTTATTTTCATATACTTTATTTTTTCAAGATTGTTGTCATATATGCAATTTCCAGTTTATACTTACAAAACTTTATAAACAAACTTTTAAATAATGAGCTTAGAAACGAACAAAGAGACAAAACAAGATGTACACAAAAGAAAACAACAGCAGCATTAGTAGACATTAATAGAAAAAATGTAGATGAAAAACGTCCATATTTTTAAGGCTAATATCAATGTCTTTATTACTAAAACAAGTAGCAACAATTTGCACTGCAGAGGGACGTAAGGAGGTCACATCTAAAGTAGAAAGTAGATTCAAACAAAGTAGATTTTAAATTATAAGAATTAAACAAAATAAAATAAAGAAGAATATGTGGGAAAGAAGCTCAAATGAAGGTTTACAACTCAGTCAGCAACATGCATTGTATGTGCAGTGGAGTATACAGTATGTGCAAGGGTCCCTAGTGGACAGCACGGCCATTTTCACCTGTCACTGCTACTCTGCTGAAACGCTCATCATGCCTACGCCTACGCCTCCTCCACCACCTATAACCTCCTCTTTATGTGCTATTTTAGTATTATTGATTTGATTAAGATTTAATGTCCAAAAATGTATTTGCCTTTACGTTTCTCCACTGCTGTTTGTGTGCTGCTGCCCTTTATTGGGTTAAAACCCCCAACAGAGATGTGACCTTTAACCCCGTTGGTGTTGGTGCATGTGTGATCCATCCAGGAACCAAATCATGGGCACTTAACACTTCAGGTAGACGCAACCTTCATGCACTCTGCAGAGAATTGGGGTCGACGTTGAGACACTTTCTCATTACCCATTTCTCGTCCATGTCACTGAAAGGTACAGCTACTACTACAAACATCCCCCACCATTACATGAAGGGTCGGTCCGACTGTTTGCAGCAATTTTTACGAGATGTTTAATGTCCTCAGAGGTACAGTAAGTGGTAATATCCATTATCACAGTGTCTAAGAGGCAGTAATGAAGCCTGTTATGTAATGCAACCACAATGCTTGGTTCAATTAATGCTGCATAAAAGAAGTTAAACTGCCTTTGGGGGATAAAGTCTGTATGGTCCCGTTTCTACTCTACATGTATGCTTTATAGAGGAGGAAGAGAGCTCCTTTAGTGTGTGCACGTAAATATATGAGAGAAAGCCGTCTCATTCATCATTTATACAGCCAGCGAGCTTCTTAATGTGTGGGTTAAGGGTTAGCCGTCTCTGCTGAAGAATGAGCTGATGAGCTTTAACCACCATCTGAACTCGCACAAAATGAAAAAGCAGTCAGGTTCATTTCAGTAGGAATAAAACAAGGTGTGATTTAAAGGCTGACTGGAGTCTTTTCTTTTCATGCAACTTTATACTTCTCTACATTTCAGAGGGAAATATTTTACTTTTTACTTCACTACACAGTTATCTGACAGCTTTAGTCACAAATTATGGGACTGTATGTAAGTTTTTACACGTATAAACGTTTTTTAATTGTTTTTTATTGCCAATGTGTGATCAGGTTGTATCCACACCTAAAAAATTAGAGCTTCTTCGACTCTCTGAGTTTCCTCTATCAGTTTGTACATGTCCACAGCCTCTGTCCTTTCCACACTTCCCATTCAATGTCTATGTAAGCAGCCGTGCAATGCATTCTGGTAGCGTGGAGAACGCTCCTCATTTGCATAAAGTTGAGGTCTAGGCTACTTTATGCAAATCAGGGGCACCCGGTGCAACTCGCCGCCTCTGGAAACTCCTTAGACACTTTTTCGCCTCAAATGTTTTCAGAAACACATTTCGGTGAACTATTTTCGTGATATGAGAAAAGAAAGTTTCCAAACGAGCCGCCATGTTGGTTCTGGTTTGAAAGCTGAGAGCAGCAGCCCACGAGGGAGAGCGTTCGTCCAATCAGGTGGTGAGTGCCTTGTGTCTAGTGGCAGCCCATCAAGCGTCCAATGCTGGGAAGCGAGGCGATAAAAAATACCCCTGTGGACATGAACCATAACAGTGTGCAACGAGAGCTAACGTTCGGTTATAAATGGAGTCCGCTAACGCCAACAAACGACCGGCCCTCACCACAACTCAGACTCCACAGACAAACTTCACGAAAGCACAAAAAAACAAAGTTATACCTTGTGAAGCCCGTCTTGCAAAACAGAAATGTGAACGACATCGGGGGGTAAACTAGGATCAACATCGGTCGGGCTTTCGTTTCATGGAGGGACCTTCGTTTGGTAACATTACTGCCAAGCATGTGAAATATAGAGCGATATTGTGGTTTTAGCTGTCAGTCACGTTCAGTCTCGTGTGTGTCGCCTCAAAGTTTTGACCGATGCTCTCTCGCATCTACGTAGTGCAAGCACAAACGCAGGACAGAATGATGACTGTTGTTGACTGAATGGCCACAGGTGTCACTGTTAACAAGCAATTTCTGATTCTTACATAGAGCCCCTTTAAGATGTTTGCATACAAAACATAAACTACCAAGCAGTATATACAAGTACAGCTGAAGCGATTAGTCGATTAATCAATTAGGTGATTGACAGAAAATTAACTGTCAACTGTTTTGATCATCATTTCAAGTCCTTTTTAATGCAAAGATGCAAAACATTTTATGATTCCAGCTTCTTAAATATGAAGATTTGTTGCTTTTCCTTTAAATAATGTTAATAATGTTAATGTGTTAGTAATAACGTTGAGGCTTGGACTGTTGGTTGGACACAACAAACATTGTGAAGGTGTCACTTTGGGCTCTGGGTCATTGTGACGTTATTTCTCACTATTTTCACTATTCTCACAAACCAAACAATCAGTCAATTACTAAATTAATCTATAATGAAAATAATCATTAGTTAATAGTTCAAAATAAGCTCCACCTCAACCAACTACAACAGAAAAATCCTGCTTTTACATTATTTCATGAGTAATAATAACCTAATGATATAATATATAATAGTTGAACAGTCACAGGGGACATATTTCTAGTTGTAATCCTTTAAATACATTGAACCACTACTACAGCCTGAGTTGAAATATTTGTGTTGTGCTACATGAGAATCTTGCATGTTATTTTCTTATCTGTGTGCTGTAGTTTTAAAGCTAAAGGCGTCTGAAAAGAGTACAGTCCTGCTCTTTTATTGAGATGTACATGGTGTTTTTTCTCCCCACTCAACCGTGATGGATTGCTGATGTTGCCTCGGGCTCCTCGCTGTGGCTTTATTTGTATCCTCCTTGTCTTGCAAAGGAAGGATTGCCCTGCAAGATATGAAAGGTTTGAAGCAGCAGACTGGAGTCAAAACAGGACGCACTAATAGTTTTAGCATTTGTTCTGAGCTGCAGGGGTGGGATTTCACCGTATAAAGATGTTGTTTAGTGTCTGGTTTGTTGTCTGTTCTGAACTGATTTTCATTTTCTCTGGATTACTGTATCAGACAGAGTCTAGCAGGTGATTCAGCTGCATGTTTAGATGTTTTTAATCACCAATCAGACAAAATGAAATACTAAAACCCTGATAATTAACCATCCACTCTGATGTCTAGACTGCATGTTAGCGGTGCTTTCATCAAATATAATAAAAGCAGTAATCATCATGATAATAACAACCACATTTTCATATAAACACATCCTTGTTTTCCTACTCTATACAGCCGATTGAACACAACATTTGCTTTTCTAAACCCCCACTGTCTCTCCACATGTCACTCCTATGGCAGTGATATGTTCAAAACTAAACAAGAAGAAGAAGTTGAGCAGCAATGTAGAAAAAGAAATAAAGAAAAGAGCGCTACCTATCTGCAGAAACAACAAGAAGAAAAGCAGGAAGGAGATGTCACAGACTAGAACCCACCCACATGGTTTGATTGACAGGTGATCTCTGGGAGGTGCGGTGCAGAACAACCACAGTAATCCAATTTTTAATGGAAATTTTGTTTTGTTTTGAGGTTGAAAACTTAAAGGAGTACTCCAGCAATTTAGTAATGTACCTCCATAAAGTTGAAGGACGGATTAAATGGTCAAAATGGAAACATCAGAGGCCAAGATATTATGATTTTTAGCCCCTAATATGAGTCAAGCTCCAAAACCGTACACTTCCCATGATGCAGTTTGATTGTGTCTTTGTGTTTGACCTTTTGAGCATGAACTGAAGTATATTTACATGACCTTTCTCACAAAAACAGACATCAAACGTATTGTTTAAGGTGTTTAATCTCTTTCCATTTGGTCACTTTTCCTGCAAAACTGTAAAACAGCAGCGGTTCAACTCAACTGCTAACAAACCAAATTTGTAGGCAACACTGTGATCATAGATTTTTAGATTTAGATTTTTATTTCGAACATGTAAAAAAAAAAAAAAATAAAGAATATAGGAATATTATATAGAATATAAGAAAACAAAACAACAATACCCACCAAACATAGCTTATAGAACAAACTCCCAATAGCAACATAATTAAATATTGCATGTCCGAAAAATGACGTTAATACTTAAGAAGTCCTCTCCCTTTTTATTTATTTATTTATTTATTTATTTATTTATTTACTTATTTATTTATTTATTTATTTATTTATTTATTTATTTATTTATTTATTTATTTATTTACTTATTTATTTATTTATTTATTTATTCATTTATTCATTTATTCATTTATTTATTCATTTATTTATTCATTTATCAATAAACTTAATGTTTAGCATAAATAGCCTATTCTAACTTTCCACCTCACTGTTCAACATACAAACCAAAACAAAACAAGAACAATTCAATCAGAATAAAACAACAAAAATCAAAAACAACCTACATATCCTGTACCCTGTTCCTCCCTCAGATCATCCATCTCATATCCATTAAGTAAGTTCATTCAGCAAAGGTGATTTTTTTCACTCTTTGCATCATAACTCTTGAGGTAATGCATTTAACATGAATAATGCAATCAAATATGAAGTGTTTACAGACACGTTTGCAGAATAAATCATAAAAAAAGACCTTTACATTCAAGCAGTGCACTCAAACATGTTCAATCCCTGTTTAACAGACCTGCGATATAATGAACCAACATCCTGCCTGATGTCATTATCCTTCCCATAATCCTCCAGTAATTCAGATCACTGGGATCCTGTTCATGCTGTTAACTTGCTTCTTGCATTAAATGAGATTATTGTCACGCAAAAGACGGATCACCTGTATTACAGATCATTGGAGGCATGTTCAATTCATTCAGGAGGTTTAAAGAGAATGCTTTTGTAAATGCAGATTGTGTATTACTGCACAAAGTAGACTCAGCGAGTGAGGAAGTGGCGCCACCTTCTGTTTAGAAATGAATCATGTTGCTGCTCTGGTGCTATAAACTTGTGTCTTAGCCATAATTTAAAGTCATAACTCTTATGTTTTTATTATTCAGCAGATCTTGGGACTACAGCAGACCTGTCTGTTGCCTCACCTATTGTTTTACCATTTTACACTCTTTACTTTACACACTCAATTACACTCCTTTCTTTCCCTGCGTGGGATCAATAAAATTATTCTTATCTTGTTTCCATTGGAAAGACTTCAACTATCAATCTTCAACGCTATGACAGTAATAACTAATAAAACGCACATAGAGAACAAGAACATAAAGCAAACTCTTATAAAACAAATGAAATTGAGACATTACAGAGACAATAAAAACAACAACACATTGCTGCAACACTTTAAGCTGCAATTCAGAAGTCTGGATCCAATTTAACAGACCATAAACTCAATTTAATATAATGTAGTGCAACAACTTGGGCCACAAACATTATCACACAATTAAAAAATAGTGTGTTTATGATTTTATTTATCCTATTTTAATGTTTTAAATGCATGGTTTTCTTTTTGTAAATTGTTTTAACGCTGTATTATGATTGTTTTACCCTTTATTTGAAGCACCTTGAGGTTTCTCTGTATTTTAGATCAAATTCATTATTATTAATATATCATACAGTCACAACTGGATATCAGGCCTCTGCTCTGGGGCCCTGGATCCTGAGGGGGGCCAAAGACCCCCAGGTTCACTGAGCGGGAATTAGATGGTTTAATCTGACTAACTGCTTGGTAATATACGCAGATAAATGGGAATACAAACCTAAATGATAAACGACAGGTCCTTGTGTTTATGTTGTTGTGCTGCTGACAGTTTCTTTTTAAAATCTGTGCTTCATACTAAAATATGTATAAATATCATGACATTAGCAGCACAAATGTAATAATATCAGCAGTGGTGGAATATAACTTTAAGTACTGTACTAAAGTACAAATTTTCAGTACTTGTATTTTACTTGAGTATTTCAAATTCATGCTACTTTAAGATGAGATAAGATAATTTATTAGTCCCACAACAGGGAAATTTGCAGGATTATAGCAGCAAAGGGGAACAGTGGAAACAACAAGAGGCATCAGTAAAAAAAAAAAACAAGATCTAATAAATATGTAAGTAAACAATAAAGATATATACTAGACTGAGTGAGTGTTTGGGTTCATATTATTGCACATATGAATATGAAATATTGATATTTCACAGTGGTATACATTGATATTGCACATGAGTGAGTGAATGAATGAATGAATGAATGAATTGTTAAAGCATGATGAGTAAGGGTGGGGGGCCCCTACAAAGAGTAGCCTAGGGGCGGGGCCCCTAACCACCTTAATCGCCACTGACTGTAGCTGTCAAATAGTGGAATAAAAAGTACAATATTTCTCTCTGAATTGAAGTGGAGTAGTGAAGTAAAAAAAATGGCATGAAATTAACATATTCATGTACTTCAAATTTGCACTAGGACGCAATTTACATCCCACCACTGTCTGCTTTAAAGGTCCCATATTATAAAAAAGTGAGATTTTCATTTTTTTTTATTATAAAGCAGGTTTAAGTCCTATATAAATACTGTGAAAGTATCGAAACACTCAATCCACAGGGAAATACACACAGCCCGTATTCAGAAACTCTGCATTTGAAACAAGCTGTCAGGATTTCTGTCCATTCGTGATGTCACAAATATACAATATTTAGATCCTTGACACAATTTTAAACGTAAACATTCTAAATGTGTCCCAGTTTATTCCTGGTTGCAGTGTATGTGAATGACATCAGCTGACAGGAAGTACACATGGACCCAAGCTTTTGCCTAGCAACGCAATTCTGTTGCAATTCCGTTGCAATTCCGTCAAAATGCGCTAAAACGGAGCGTTTCAGA
>CAKAKR010049886.1:0-46561 GCA_916700685.1 Adelosebastes latens | reverse complement strand
TATGTATATATTTATTATTGGAAATCAATTAACAACACAAAACAATGACAAATATTGTCCAGAAACCCTCACAGGTACTGCATTTAGCATAAAGAAATATGCTCAAATCATAACATGGCAAACTCAAACCCAACAGGCAACAACAGCTGTCAGTGTGTCAGTGTGCTGACTTGACTATGACTTGCCCCAAACTGCATGTGATTATCATAAAGTGGGCATGTCTGTAAAGGGGAGACTCGTGGGTACCCATAGAACCCATTTACATTCACATATCTGGAGGTCAGAGGTCAAGGGACCCCTTTGAAAATGGCATATTTAGTGCAAGTTTGGAGCGTTATTTAATCCAAATCCCGTTAAAATAGCATGAAATGCTTGGTACCAATAGATTCCTTATTTTTTTCTAGTTTCATATAATATCTGTAGCTTCACTCTAGCTCTAAAACCTGCTACAGCCTCTGAAAGACAGTAAAGTCGGTCAGGATCGCCCGTGGGTCTCAGAGGGTTAATATTGCTATAAAGACTTTATCATGACCTTAAAATAGGTTTCTAAAATTTACTGTATTATAGGATTAAATATTATTCTTTAGGACAGATGCTGAGTAAAATGCTGTTGCCTGGCAACTTCTTTCCCCCCCCTTTACTAAGGATAAATTAAGGTCAGGGGTCAAATGAGCTTTATCAGTTGGTCACACAGGGTCAGATGTTGGGTAGTGGTCGTTGTTTCTGCTCAGCAGAAACCATGTTTTACACCTGCTGGCTGTAATCCATGTATCTGTTACAAGGAAAGACCAGCAGGTAGGCCGCTGTGCCAAGAGCCTTCAAAACAGGTAGCTGACAGGTCCTGAGGTGATTCTCTGGGAGGAAAATGAAGAATAATTCACTGCTTCACCAGATGTTGGGGCAATTTTAAAAGATGTAAAAGACCAACACCCTCCCAGAGCACTAGTGCATCGGCATTTTTCATGTGTGGGAGTACTTACCATAAATTTACTGACAAGGATAACGGCAATAACGATATGGGTTCAGAGTCATTTGTTATGCTGTATATAGAAGATGGAGGGGAGGATGAGGGATGAAGGGATGTGGGTATAGGGATGAAGGGAAATGGATCAAGGGATGTGGGTAAAGGGATGAAGGGATGTGGGAGAAGGACGGAGGGATAAGTGGATGAAGGGATGTGGGCAGAGGGATGGAGAGATAAGGGGATGAAGGGATGATTTTTGTTCCTGTATTCAAATGAGACAGAGAGAGAAAAGAGAGAGAAAAGAAAAAGGGAGTTCGGGGGGAGGGCTGAGAATCAGATCAGGTGTACTTAAATACTTAAATACTTTTGTGCAGAAATGGGATGTGTTTGAGGCGTGGTCTTTGTTCCCCAACTTAGTTATAAAACGTCATATATTTGAGAACACCTTGCCTGTAGCCTTTTTGAAACATGCAACAAGTTTAGCTCAAGAAAAAACTATGTACGCAAATCTGCAAGTAATACTGAATTTCACCTCATTGCGTAAATAACAAGTATCAAACTTAACTGTGCTGGGAGTTTATTCAGAAACGCCACTATTAGGAGGAGCACAGTGGCATTGATGGCAGCAGGAACCCCTCTGACAGCGCTGTGATGTTTCCCAGCAGACACAACCATACTATCAGCACAGCTTATTGGTCCTGCCAAGATATAGGAACCGCCTGTCAGATACTGTAGGAATCATCTGCTCACACAAAAATACATACACTGTGTAGAGTCTGACACGTTGACATGTATATTCAGCAACTGTGTCACTGTTATTTTGCCCTCCCTCACTGATATAAATGGGCAAAATAACAGTACAGTATAGCACAATACAGCTCAACAGCACCACAAAATGATAATATCAACACCCCTCTAACACAATTGTAACAAAAACTGAACATTATATCATCCGTGAAAGTATAGGATTTATTGCACCGCATTAGTTTTAGCTATGCACCGAATAAACTGGCAACTGAGTGTACATCTAAAGAGCGTTAAGGACCAGTTTTCCCTTTGAGCTTGGTGTTTCTGTTTACTGAACCACCCTATTTTTAGTTACTGTCTTAGACAGTTAATTAGATGGCTTTCTGACTCTCCCAGAAAATACGAGAAGCACAAAGACACCGGTGGACTGAAAGAGCTGGTTCAGTAATTCATCATCTCTGTATGAGAGATACCCCAAAGGAGTAGCACCAACAGACAGGACAGACTGCATGTATGTAAAAGAAAGTATAAGTTGTGTCTTAACCCTCTGAGACTGTCTTTCAGAGGCTGTAGCAGGTTCAGTTTTAAAGCTACAGTGAAGACATGATATCATATGAAACTAGAAAACCTAAGGTACCAACCATGTCATGTTAGCTTGTAGGGAAGAAGGCTAAATAATGCTCCAAAGTTGGTGAGGAAAAACTGGTGTGGCCATTTTCAAAGGGTCCCTTGACCTCTGACCTCAAGACATGTGAATGAAAATGGGTTCTATGGGTACCCACGAGTCTCCCCTTTACAGACATGCCCACTTTAAGATAATCACATGCAGTTTATTGCATGCAGTATAAATGTGTTATTTCTGCCTATTCTAAAATGGTGTATCTTAGAATTACATAAATTGGGTATCACTGTAAAGCTGAGACGCTTGTGGATCCAATGAGCCCAATTCTATTCATGTGTGATGATGTTAGTCCCCATAGTAGCCATTTCATTGTAGTGAGACCATTTCTTGAAACTTGATGTCACTGTATAAAATGACCTGTGGTGTCCTCTAGGATAATCACAGCCTCATGTAACTTTACAGTTACAAACTAGAGACCTAGAGCATTCAGAGGATGGATGGCTTTCCTAGCTAGATTGATAATAAGGGGGTTTCTGAGCAGTTTACAGAACAGAAGTGCTCGCCATCCAATCGCCGAAAAATGCAATTCTTGCAGAAATCTCCAAATGTCAAAAGCTTTTGAAACCAAATCACAGCATGGCTTTTTCTATGGTGTTCTTCAAGGTCTTGGTTTCTTAAGGTGGTATTTTGGAGGGATTATTGACCATTTTTATTGGTTCTCCAGTGGTAAAAAAAATGGCAAAATTTAGCACCAAATCTGTGTAACAAATGGTATCAAACCAAAAATTGTTGCAACAACTTATGAGACATAATAGAGCATGGGAATGGCCATCACATACTTATATCATAAAGTTCTGATTTATTTTAATTAATTAATTGTTTATTTATGATTAATCACTGGAAGAACTTCACACAGTGCTGAGCAGCATCTCAAATTAATCTTCAGATTCCCAGCTTTCAGATGATGTACACCACTTCTATGTGACATTTACTGTTGACCTGCTATCTCCCACTAAAGATCCCCTGTACCCCCCTAAAAAAGACAAAAACGTGTCTACTGTGGGTCTCAGAGGGTTAAACATGGTTAGACTAACAGCCTTATGTAACACGTTTGGTACACACAAATGAGAAAAGAAGTAAAGTAAAACTGGAACACAACCCTCCGTTCATGTAAACTCAGCTGACATGCAGTCCAGCTTGATACAGTAAATCAGCAGAGATGGCCTACTTCATCACAAGCATCCTGTCACCTCACTTGGGGGAATTATAGCAGGACTTGACATAAATAACCTCAGGCATGCGTATAACAAGACGGGACACCTTGTACTTAGTATACTGAGCTGTCTGAAGTGTCGCCTGAGGAGCAATCCAACCCTCTAACTCCCATCTATGTGTGTGTGTGTGTGTGTGTGTGTGTGTGTGTGTGTGTGTGTGCGCGTGTGAATGATTGACAGTGTCTGAGCACTTTTACAGGTTTGCTAGTAGCGAGTGGAAGACACTATCTGCTTGGATAACATTTTTTTTCAGCTTAAAAATGTATTGCGCTTTGTGCTGACTCGTGCAATATAGCAAGCTGCTGCAGTAGTGTGTGTGTGTGTGTGTGTGTAAGGGGGGCTACATGAGACTCAATCAGCACTAGTAATCAGTTTATGATGTTAAGGTTTTGAGGGCAGAGACAACATAAAAAAGATAAATTACTATTACTTTATTGGTCCCCGAGGGCCGCAAAGATGACCACCGACACACGTATTGATTTTGTGGCAATTCTGGCCTCTTTTTTCAGTAACAAATACAGAAAAAAACACCTGAAGAGTTGTCCCTAATACTTTGAACAGAGCTGCTACTGTGTGGTGAAAACCTGGTTATTATATTTTAGGCCTAATTTCCCATCTGACCTCCTCAGATTTGATTAGCTTTAGTGCCAATCATGAATTCATTCATGAATAAGTGATGGTTGAAATCTTTTCTCCAGTGTAGATAAGGGCTCTGGCCAACAGAGGGAGATGTAGGTCTGGAGTTAAACCACCTACAGACAAGTGGATAAAGCCATCTTGATGTTGCTTGATGAGCTCATACAGATAGATTTAATTATGAAAAGACAATCGCTTAGCATATTCATTCCTATTCTTTCAGTGTGAATGAGAATATTACTGATAGATTAACCTCTGGGCTATACAACACTGTGAAAGGAGAATGGATTGGGTAATTGCCCTTCTGTCAGATGGTTTTGTGGGCTGCTGGTCTTGTGGGACGTTTGCTCTTACAACAAAAAGGTCAAGAGGTTTTCCGGCCAATCTCTGGGAAACATGATGAAGACCTCTCACTTGCAAAAAAGTGCAGCAAAGGTCTCCACTGAGGCGGCAAATTTCCAACTTTAGTGTGATATGGTGTGTTCCAATACCAATACTACCATACTATTACTGTGCCAGAAAAAGATTTAGTATGTCCGGATACATAGTATGTCAAATGCAGTGTGCCAAAAATAACAGGATGTCCTACTACATCCGGTCGCATTTGCAGTTTGCAAGCCAAGCATGCTTTACTGGCTGTTCTGACTCTGGCTGGTCTCCCTTCTAAGTGATATTTGATCTCAGCTCGGATGAACATGGTTAAATAAAGGCTAAATAAACTCTTACTCAGTCATCTTAACTACAACATTTAACACCAAGAGCATTTAAGATGAAACTTCAACTCTACTGAAACATTAGTTCTTATCAAAATCTTACCTTTATTGCACACAAGCTATACTATATCTAAAAATGTGGCTTGTTGCTCCATCTAGTGGTTAAATTACTTCTTTGGAAAATGAATGTAATTGAGCACTCACCACAAATTAGATCATTTATTGAAGTCTTAGGTGGCCCACAGTCCAGTTCCCTCACACCTGGTGGTGACGTGATGGTGTCATGGAAATGTTTGATCCTGAAGTGGTTCAGGTCTGCAAGAAAACTAATCAGAATCAGAACAGGACAGGTGGTTGCATAAAGGTTTTTAGATAAACAACTACCTTAAAAATAACATTCCTGCAGTTTTAACATGAAAAACACACACTCTTACATATGAAACTAAATCAGGAAGAGTAGGTGTGGTTTGAGCACATGTGCAAAACCTCAGATCTGTATTATTCTGGCACTAAATCAGAGGTTTTCACCCTACAGTCTTTTTTTCCTCTCCCTCCACCTGCTACCAGACCTTCAGTTTTTGGATAAAATCAGCAGTTTTCCCTGAAGAGGGAGACATTTTGTCAATTTTATTCTATTATTTTATCCAAAAATCAAAGACACTCTGCAGCAGCCACAAAGACACCGGTGGACTGAAAGAGCTGGTTCAGTAATTCATCATCTCTGTATGAGAGATACCCCAAAGGAGTAGCACCAACAGACAGGACAGACTGCATGTGTGTTAAAGAAAGTATAAGATGTGTCTTAACCCTCTGAGACTGTCTTTCAGAGGCTGTAGCAGGTTCAGTTTTAGAGCTACAGTGAAGATAGCATAGATATCAGATATCATATGAAACTAGAAAACCTAAGGTACCAACCATGTTTTTCTCTGGACATGTCTTTTTTCTCTCTGCCTCCACCTGCTACCAGACCTTCAGTTTTTGGATAAAATCAGCAGTGTTCCCTGAAGAGGGAGAAATTTTGTCAATTTTATTCTATTATTTTATCCAAAAAAAATCAAAGACACTCTGCAGCAGCCTGCAGGCACGTTTAAAGATCTGAGAAGAATGCATACTGTTAAGGAATAAAAAATGTATTTGATTAAATTAAAATGATGAGAGCAGAAGTTTACAGAGAGCACTCTATTTCACAGTTAAATGCGTTTTTTTTCTAATAATTTCTATCAAATCAGAATCGACTGCAGAGGTTTATGGATGTGATATTTTATTATTTGGTTTTTGAAATTTTTTTGCTGACATAAAGAAGGTGAAAAGCAGCAGAGCCATCGGAGGAGTGGAGGAGTGGCTGGTGCGTCCCAGCCCTCCTCTCTCCTCTCTGCATCCAGCTGGTGCGTCGCTGCGCAGCAGAAGCGCCACACTCACTATGGCTTTAGCCGCAAGCAGGACGCTCTTGGCGCTATTCGTTACGTTTTGCGCACCAGGATGCGGATGGACAGGTAAAATATTTGTTTACTTTTTTCCCCTGAGCAGGTGCACGTTTTGCACTGATGTGTTATTCAGTTTGGGGCACTGTTGCTTTCTCCTCTTGTGGTTTAATGGATCTAATCTGATTGATGGTTGACTTTGGCCAGTTTATTGCTGCAATCTGCTTGTTTTAGTGCATTAAAATGTAATGAGTTTTTACTCATCTTCATGCTATTATTTTGAAAGTCTATGTCTAAGTGGTACATATCCACATCTGTGCGCTCGAGCCTTAACCATTCCCCCAGTTGCAGCTGCAGATGTCATTTTTTCATGAAATAGATTAATTGCAGCCATTTATAACGCACTGGAATATTTAATTGAGAGTGTATAGTTTGATTTATCATCTGCATTCGTGACAGAGTTGGTTTAAGTGACTTTGACAGTATTTTCACTGTTGTTTCTTTATGGGGGGAAAATATGATGCTGGTCTCTCAGCAGCAGTCATGGAACAAGTCCTTACCTCATACAGTAGGCACATGCTCACATGATCAACAATTAGTAGATGATGATAAATACCAGGCTGCATCATTGTGCTTTCTTCTGAGGGGTATCATGCCAAATGGGTGACTAATCTGGCTGCTGGTGGTGGTGATAAATGACCTGCCTCTAAAACTCAGGAGAAGAGAAGTGGTGCTTTCTTTCTTTCACTTCTTAGTCTGGATAGAGTCACTTTGCTGCATGCTTTGAATGTCATATCAATCATCAGCTATTAGACAGGAATGGGTGAAATACACCAGATAGTAAAATGATTCAAAATGTATTTTTGATTCCTAAATTTGAGTTTTTAATCCATGGCAGCATAGTGATATATCAAATGGATGTAGCATTTTTGATAGGCACAGAGACCACAGCACACATTTTTTAAGTTTCTTAATGGAACAGTGTGTAACATTTTGGGCGATCTATTAACAGAAATGGAATATAATATTCATAACTATGTTTTCATTAGTGTATAATCACCTGAAACTAAGAATCGTTGTGTTTTCGTTAGCTTAGAATGAGCCCTTCATATCTACATAGGGAGCGGGACCTTTTCACGGAGTCCGCCATGTTGCTCCGCCATGTTTCTACAGTAGATCAGAACGGACAAACCAAACTTTGGCTCTATAGCGCTTGTGAAACTACGGTAACGTGAGCCGCAGAGTGCTAAACCGTCGTACCGCCAGCCGCCGTCTGACTTCCGTTGCTCCTAAAGTAGTGTTATTATTGTGGTAAGGATGGCCTCTGAGCGAGGCAAACGGCGTTACCACGGTTTTGCACTCAGCGGCTCACGTTGCTGCAGTCTTGGAAAGGGAGGAGTGAGCAGAGGGGTATTCAGTTGGTTGCAATCTGCAACCACACCACTAAATGTCGCCAAATCCTACACACTGTACCTTTAAAGGTTCTCTATGCGGAGTTCGAAGCATATCTGCCTCGACACGGCTTTCGGTTTTAACAGCGCAAACAACAGCAACGATGTTGACAGAGCTAACAGTGTTTACCTGGAGTGGAACCGGAGGGTGGGCGCTATGCTTCTGCGATGACGCCGTCGGGCGGGACCGTGTTATCAGCTGTAACTGCAGTATGATCGCAGTGCAGTGGCGCCCGTGAGCTAGCCAGTGGGGCATACTCACATGCACTAAAAGGCACGTGCAGCCAGCTCGGCTATGTCAACAAAGCACAGAGAAGCTCTGATTACAACACACACACAGAGGGAGAGCGACTTCACTCTCTGCTCAGGTAGACATTACTCATCTATATCTTTACATAGACAATAGTTGTTTGCTGCTATAATAATGCTCTGGATAGCACCTTTAAGTAGGCTACTGTTTGTAAAATCAATTTTCAGGATAAGAAGCCCACATCCTCTAGACAGTCAAAATATCAAAAGAGCCATAAAGCTTGATGAGTTTGGAGGGCAGTAAGCTAACCCTTCTGGCTGCGTTTAAAGGCCACGTTACAGCAAGCCTCTCTTTCTTTCACCAACATACTCAGTCCACTTATATTGTCAGTTGATCTGTAAGTTTCTATATGCCTCCTTCTCAACTGTAAGCACTTAGTGCATGAAGTCATTGCTTTCTCTGAATATAGGCAGCTGCTATTTGTTGTGGTCTGTTCCTTCGAGTCGTTTTCTTTTCCGTCTTTTAGGAAGTCTTTTCAGAGCGGTCATGCACTTTTTCTGCAACACCCGGCTTCACATTCATCCACTTGTATACATTCACACCTGGGAGCTACTTAATACAACCGCGGTTCACTGCTGCAGGCTGCTGAGCAGCTCCGCTGCAGCAGCATGGAGTTAAATGTCTTCCTCTCGGGCATTTTGACAGTAGTTGTTAAGGGAGAGGAGAGTGCTACTCATTAACTTTCTCCACTCGCATGTCATCAGCCTGTCAGTCTAAAATTCTTCACAACAGCGGGTGAAATTGGGCACTTGGGGATATCTGGAAACCTAGGCGGGAGCAGCACAATCAGAGAGAACAGAAACATAGTGTATATAGATAATAAATCATGTCAAGTTCTTCCATGCAGCCACAGTCCATCAACTCCTGGAAAGTGTTGAGTGTAGAGAGTAATTGGGACAGAAAGTGAGGGGAAAAGAGGGAATCATGTCTTTGCAGGCTGGTGGAATTTAATTTCTCTGCTCCACTTAACATGCTGGAATTCTTCAGGAGCTCACAGAAAACTTTCAGAATCAGGAATTTCATAACTTTGCACTGGGAAAATATGACACATGTCGCAGAGAGCTAGCGCAGATCGAATATTTCTAATATTTTCCACAATGCTGTGTGTGTTTGATCACCTGACATAGCTTGACCCACTACCCCCACCCACCTGCAACTTGGCTGCCTGTCAAATCTGCCAGCGATAGCGTGTCTCGTGTCATGATGTCATCTCTCGCGCAGTTCCAGTTGTTTAAACAAGTACCAGCTGGGCCATGAGCACACCTGTCACAGCACAGTAGATGTCAGCATACTAAGGGTGTTGCAGGAAGGTATAGCATAAACTAACAGTGTAAGATGTCAGTCTTCATTATATTTGAATCATTGTGGAAGTCTGTTTGTTCGAGCTCATGACCACCAGCATTGAAATGCAAAATATGTTTTTAGACTGTAATTTTACTGGCCAGCTTCTGTAAGTAAATGTCATATGTTATTAATGTCATACATGTATGCATGTAACCCTCCCAAGTTAAACAATTATTCACTTCAGGCTGTTGCTTTAAATAAAATATGTTCTCAGTCACATTTCCCTTTTAAATGAGGCTTAACTCACGATAATAAAATGACAGCATCTAGTCTGACAGCCTGGTGATTGATGTGCCGGTGTGGTCATGGTCTCAGTCTGGTGTGTCGACTTTAAAACAAAGTTGATTACTGGGAAGAGTCTACTTTAGGTCAGGAGGTCAGAGGAAGGCTGACAGAGGTGAGAACTCAGTAGCCCCTGGCAAGCTTTAACACCAACCCAGATGAATTTATGTTCATGCAGGTCAAATCTGTTTTTAAATGTATTCAAGTCCTAGGTATTTTCTTTGATCTGAAGAGAGACTGGGGAAACAGCTGCTCTTTTCTAGAGGTCAAGAAATCTGACGACAAGCAAAGCCCCATTTCCCCCCATTTGCAGTCTTTATGCCACGCTAAGCTAACTGTCTCTTGGGTGTGTCTACTGTAGTTTAATTTGAGCGGGTAGATGTGAGGGTGGTGTTGATCTTCTCATTTAACTCTCTGCAAGCATGCATTTGCATTTCTTTTCCGAAACGTCAAACTATTACTTCATAGAGTTGGTTAACCCAAATTATCAAAAAACACATTTTCTGACTTACCAGCCATGTAGATGGTTTTGGTTTTATTTGCCGGATTTTTCAGATATCCATCCTAATACAATGAAGGTGAATTGTGGGGCTCAAAACACACAAAAATACATTTAAAAAGCAACAGCAACATCTTTTTCCAGCATCAGTGTCGCAGTCACTCGTGATAATCCCCAGAACATGCTGTCAACAGTTTTATTGGGACTGTTTCTTTAGTAGAAAATATTTCCACTGAAGACTGTTGACATTGCGGTCTGTGAACTGTGCAGAGTAAAATTGTTTCTGGAAAAGATACTTTGCTGTCGAATGTTTTCAATGCTGAGAGAACAACAATAATCAATTAAATTTGACCTTCACTAGCAAGGACCACACCATCAACAAGATGCATTTAACGATTTCGTACAGAAAAACATGATTGATGTGCGAGGCTTGAACTGCTTAAAGCTCGTACACTTTTCCGAATGCGTCTTGGGGAAACTTCGACAGGGAATCTGCTGTAGCACCCGGGCACGATGGACCCCCTCGGGACCCGACGTAGAGGACAGGAAGACAGAGGGAGAGGGAGAGGGAGAGGGAGGAAAAGAAGAGCGAGGTGGGAGGGAGGGGTGTTGAATAGGAGAGCAGAACGGGAGGAGTTGGTTAGGGGGATATTTATGGAAATGCAGGAAGTTGCATGGTTGAGGCGTGGTCCTGCATCTGAAATTCTGCTTGATAGCTTCAATTATTTGGGGGTATCAGCAAGCTCAGGGACAAATATTTAAAAATACTTGGGCAAATAAAAACAAAACTAGCTGCATAGCTGACATGTGGTAAATGAGAGTCATTCATTTATTTATTTGGGTGATGATATTGGTTTAAACCAGCCCTTTAAACCAATATCATGAGTGGTTGAAATGCGATTCAAATGTCAAATACAGCTCAATCTGACCAATCAGAAATCCTAAACATTGTTCCCTTAATACGAACAACAAACATCAAGAAGGCCCTGCAAAGAAACTCTGCACAGACACTGAGGTTTCACTCATGTCTGTTGAATGCTTGTTGTGCTGCAATGATTAAAATAGTGGAAACTTTTACATCAATTGCCTCTAGCACCTACAGTTATTATAGAGAAAAGAAACCTCAGTGCGTGCCTGTCTTTATTATTGCCATGACAGCAAATTAATATTAATATCTAAACACGCACTGGTGTATCTTGTTTCTAAGGACTTACAGACTGGACAGTCTTAGCTCGACACTGCAACACTATCTTGTTAACCCCTCCATACGGTATGTGTGGAGGGGTTAACACACACACCCTCACTGGTGATCCTGGTTACTGATGGTTGTTTATGGAAGAGGACAGTTATTAGGGGTTAATGGCAAACACATTAGGGGTGAGCGAGGGGTCGGCGTCTGTGATTTTGTGTGCGAGGTGAGAAGGTGCTCTTGTAAAAGTGGAGCACATTGCAGGTGCATGAGCGCAAGTATTTTCTAGAACAGTTTTACAGGAGTCCTTTGACCTCGGGGCTTACCTGCATGTGCTTCTTGTACCAGACTACACATGCACCTACACGTGTGTCTGGCTCACTCTCTCTTTACACACAGACACTTTTATCAAAAAAAGACAGTGACATATTGACCCCCAGGCCCTTCTTCACATACTTAATACTTTCCACTGTCTAACTCAATCACATGCTAACTGTCTGTCTTTTAAATGTTATATTATTGCCCTTGTTTCCCATGGCAACGCCCTGAAAGCAAGCCTCCCTCCATACGATTATGATGTTACATCCACTCAGTTGCTTAACTGCTTCCCAAACTGTTTATTCTTGGATGGCAATCATGCATCTGCTGCGCTCGAAGGAGTCTTGATTTAATCAGAAATATCTGGTTTGCCCTTGGATCATAAATTTCCAAAGAGGCCAAATCACAGAATGATGTCTGGACAGAGGAGCAGATCCCTTCCTACGTAATACACGGCCTTATTGGAAACAGGGTGGGAGTGATTGAAGTGCGTCCAGGCTTGTGTCAATGGAGTCTGCCACGAGCAGCTGATAAAAGTGACTCCACTCTAACCCTGCATTAATGAGGATATAATGAGGAGATATTGTGTTTTGTTTTGCGAAAACACAAACACTTGGGATGCAAGTCTGTATCTGAGGGTTTGTGCTATCTAGAGAAACAACAAAGAGACCATCAGAGTTAAGCAGAGACAACACTGTAGGTCTCCAAAGAGCTGCGACCATCTGTAACCTGCAGGACACGAGGCCTGAGCGTCAATTATCGCTTAATGTGAAAAATTAAAGTGCGCATCCAGCTGGACGCACACCTGCAGACAACAAGAATTCAAAGCGGTGAAGTGATTTTGCGACGACGCTAAACTGAAAGGGCTGCTGTAAACATTTGGGGAGCACAGACGGTCATAAGGACCAGCTGTTTATGATATGGACAGACAATTCTGACAATTATATGTGACAGCGACGAATGAGCAGCTTGCCAATAAACCCTGCGCTACTTATGTTCCAGCAGATTCTCTCCATTTAGCCAATGCTTGAATATGTATTTGGGTCTTGAGATTTAAAGCTGCTATAAGCAGTATTTTTGTATTAACACCGGATTAAATGGCACAGAGAATTATCACCAGACTCTGCCTTCAGCATCTTTCAGTCATCGTTTTGGTTCACAACTTTACTGTTTTGGTTTATCCTCACCGCTCTCATCAGCACCTTTTCAGTTGCTGTTTTCAGCAAAAAAAAGCTCAGATAAACAGATCGTACGCTATCTGTCCAGAACAAAAAAAGCCCACAAGCACACAAGTTAGCAGCTTGATGATAAATGTAGTGGAACATTTTGATGTTAAAGGGATAGTTCAGGTGTTTTGAAGTGGGGTTGTATGAGGTACTTATCCATAGTCAGTGCATTACCAACAGTAGATGACGGTCGGCACGCCCCAAAAGAAGAAGAACGGAACCAAAGCAATGTACTGCTGTGCGCGGGGCCGGCAGCCAATCATATTTTAGCCACCTAAAAGAAAGGCCCACCTAAAAAAATCAATATCAGTTTAAGTGTACGCTATATGTAGAATATTTCCACAGCTTTAGCTTGCCGTGAGACAGCCCTTTCCAACGAGGAACTGAAGCTATTGTATCCATCTATGTTCTCACCAAAGCCACCAGCCTCAATTGAAAAAAAACCCAGTAATTTTACCTCCCAGAACACGGGGGTTGCTGGTCTACCGCTGCCTCAATCGGTTAGTTTGTTTGTGCTATTGTGTAACAAACAAAAGTCATACAGTAACACATGTTTGATTGGCAACAGTTGTTTCATATATGCTTCAGTTTCATTGGCTCACTTGCAGCTGTGTGGCTATAACATCCAATCAGTTTCATGCTGGTGTACAGACATTATCTGTCACTTAATCACTGTTACTGTTATGCCAACACTGTTTGCTGCTGCAGCTCCCTGAACCACCTCAACGTCTTCCTTATGGTATACAGTTGACTTTACTAAAATTAAATGTTCATGAGTGTTATCAATTAATGTTATTAATTAGTTCTCTCAGCAGAATCCTCATACCAGAGTCTTTATCTGTATAACTAGCTGTTAAAAATGGTCAATTGTTTGACTTTAAAGAGAACAAAACAATGAAATTCACAAACATTGATTGTGGGTATTATGTAAAACTTTTTGGGTCAGGGTTGTAAACAAGTATTAAGAACATTTCTTACTATGCGTCAGACTCTGGCTCTCAGGCACGAGGCCATTATTCTGCACATGATGAATAAAGTCAGCTATTTTGAATATCGCAAGTGGTTGTTTATTATTTCACATGCATGTACGCAGTCTCCTCTGGGGCCTTTTAGCAGCTTTTCTTCTTTCATATAAGCTGAATTCATGATTTTATATTGTGTTAAAGTCACGCTCAGTGCTTTTCGTTAGCCTGTTGGATAATTGTGGTGTCACCCGCGTTGCATTAGCATGCAAACCAAAAGAAGATCATAGAGGAGAGTTGCTGTCCAAAACACAGCGTTGGTAACTATTTTCTCTGTTTTGAGTAAAGCTAGCCAAGAGGGAGACTGAAGATTGCTTATTGTCCCGAGCCTTTAGCCATCCAAGCAAATCCTCATTTATTTATTTAACCATCAAACTAGTTTGTATTTTTCAGGGCCGCCTTACACGTAAGTTTATGCTTCATCAGAATCACAGTTTGTTTAAATGCCAAGTATAATAAATCCAGAGGAAATTGTACTGGTGGCACTGAAGAAGAGGTTTATTACCAGCTTACAGAGCTTGAACATAGAACCACATACTGCTAAAATGTGTATAGGGGCAACAAGCCTTTACGATAGAGGATAAAGACAGAGAAGACTGTTAAAATAAACTTCATACAGACCCAATTTATCCTGACGTCATTTGTTTTGCAGCAGAGAAGCCCCTGCGGTCACACAATGGGAAACAGACATCTGTGGATAGGGGCCTGAGGGAGAGCTGGGAGCCTTCTATTCATCTGGATGGAAGACCTGTGGACCGCTTCGTCATCAGCTCCAACAAACCCACGAGGTCTCACCGCTTCACGAAAGTGGGAAAGGACAGTCGCTCTCATCTACTGGAGGATGTAGGTAAGGCAGAAACATGGAGAAAGTTAAACAGAGAGGGTGAGAGCAAGACGAGGATGTGAGATGAGATAATGTTTGAGACGTGGGAGCTAATGAGTATGTTTCTGAGGGACCTGAGGTCACACTGCTAGACAAAAAAAGTCATTAAGAGGAAAATAAATGGACAGAAAGCAAGAAAGAGGTTGGCTTACACCATGGAGTGAGCGTTCAGATCCCGGAGTTCTGCACTTTGTCAAGACAAGTGCCAAGAAAGAGGAGGGAGATGAGCAAAGCTGTGTACAAAGCAGAGACGCCAGGAGGTGAGGTGTACGCACGCGCATGCAAGTGCATGTATGATTGATTTTTATCAGATTAGTTCATCATTAGATGTGCTGTCAGCCAAGTTTGCCAGACAGAAAGAAAGAGCAATGGGTGGTGTGCGTGACCGGCGACCATCATCTCAGCTCTGCAGACAGCAGTTATTTTAGGCTTTGGAAGGACATTATTTTTAGGTCTTAGCGGCTTCTTAATTCCTAATCCCGCCTTGTAAAACATAAGACAGGTCTTTATGTTTCTATACACATTTTGCAGTGTTGACACAGTCTAGCCTGCTTTTGTCATTATTCCATTTTCCTCCATCCCTGGCATCTCAGAGCCATACTTCATCAGCAGCTCAGAGTCTGCAGCCAACCCTTCTTTTCCAGATCCAAACCCAGCCCAGCTCCTATAACCCTATCCCCTGTGTTGTGGTCACTTGCTGTGTGTGTGCGTGTGTGCAACATGCGTGTGTTTGGTGGTGGTTGTGGTGGAGGATAGGGTGTTGCCAAGCGTTGAATCATGCATTGTCTTGTATGGCGTGTCAAATATGCATCTATGGATGCTTATGTGTTTATGTGAGCGTGTGTTAGTGTGTGTGTGTGTGCCGCCCAGTGTGCGCTATGGCGGCCTTGTGGTCTCTCCAGCTCCGGTGCAGTTTGCCATAAGTCTCTGGCAACGGAGCAGAGTCTCAGTGTTGCCTTTCCAAAAAATTCCTTGCAGATCGTGCACTGTTCCCTCAGCAGCATGAGAGCAGCATCAGTCATCATAAATAACACGATGCTGGTTGCCTCCACATCATTAATGTGTCTGGCCAGCCGCTGTTACAGTAAAACTGCAAAAACGGAGAGGTGAGGTGAAACGGAAAGTAAAAGAAAAGGGGAGATTGAGAAAAGAGGAAGGGGAAGGGGAAAAAGCAAATCATAAACATTTAAAAGTTGACCACAAATCGGGTGGAAATGATTCTGTAAATTTCTTTTTCAATTTATATAATTTACTGCTTGCTTGCCAAGTCTCTATTGGTAACATAATTTAACCAGATATCTTGTTTTATTTTCTAGACCCTGAATGGGTTAACCTGGATGGCTTTGCTGTGTTGGGCGGTGCACCTGTCAGCAACTCATCAACAGGTAAACCTGATCTCAATGCATCTTTACCGACAACACATTGGAGTGGCGTGTCTAAGTTAACAGCCGTGAATGTAAAACTATGTGGTCCATTAACAGTGGTTAGCTGAAATTATCTGCTGTCATCGTGGACATAAAAGGAGCCGCTGAATCTAATGTGATGATGATTCACAGTGCAATGTCTCGGGGCTCACTTGTTCTGTCCCGATAGGATCATTGGAGGGAAAACACTCACTTGTCTCTGACTCATAGATTCCTATCTATTCAGCTAGGAGTTTTATTGCCTTTAATGGTGAACACCATGTTAATTATCACATATTCACTGCTTTCAACAGACTGTAAAATGAAAGGAAATCAGTAGCAGAGAGAACTGCTTATAACCTTATTGACAGATTACCCATACAGAGAATGATGCTGAATAATAAATAATACTGTGTTGACATATGAGTGCACAGTCAATTAATTTAATTAGCGATAGAAAATGAACTGCCAACAATTTTAATTGATTAATAATTAATAGTCATTTATTTACTACAAATTTGCTGTTTTCAAATTCTCAAATGTGGAAATGTTTAGATTTTTTCCATTTTATATCTTTGTAAATTTAACACTTGGGATTTTGACCTGTTGGTTGGACAACAACTCTAAGGCTCTATGAAGTTATGATGGGCATTTTTTTTAAGATTTTCTGTTATTTAATGACTAAATGATTCATTGAGTAACAGGGAAATAATCAAGAATTAATTATTTACAGCTCTAATATTTATTTAAACTCTATTTAAGCTCTTTAGAGGAAATTAAAGAGGACCTATTGTGCTAATTTTCAGGTGCATACTTGTATTTGGTTGCTCTGATTGGTCAGCTGGCCCACTGTTGTGATTGGTCAACCGAACCAAACTCTTCGGACTCCGCTCCTGCTCCGCTCTAACTAGCTTTGTTTGAGGGCGTGCCAAACTGGCTGCTAGGCAGGTAGTATTCAAAGGTGTTACTTGGTGACATCACCACGTTACGGGAGAAAAGGCGGGACTTCAAGCGAGGCGTTTCAGGCAGTTCAGGAGCAGTGATTCTGTGGGGGAGACTAACTCCCCTTGGTGTGGACTTTGGACTTTGTAACTTTGCAGACCTTTTACATGCACAAAAAACTATATAACACACTAAAGGAAAGGGGAAAAGCACAAAAGCGTAATAGGTCTTCTTTAAATGGTCTCCTCATTGAAGTCAAACACACTAAATGAAGCTTACTTAAGCTTCAGACTAGACTTTTGGTAAGTTTTCATTATCTGTCTATTTCTGTGCGGCGTCATGGGACATCTGGATATTTAAGCAGATGGCATGTAAACACTTACTAGTCTAACACAGGGTGAACACAAATAGACACTCGTGTTCATACTGTTCCACATGGACAATTTAGTCTCTCCAAACCACTTGACTTGGCATGTTTTTGAGCCGCGGTGGGGAACATGGAGAAAACTCATTCAGATTCCAGACTGAAAGGATCAGGACCAGCAATTGAACCCAGGACCTTGTTGCTGTGAGGCGACAGTGCTAACCACTGAACCACCACGCTGCTCTGGAGTTTCAGTTGTATTCGTTTGAGGCAGAGCCGCTCTGGAGACACAGTTAATCATATTTGTTGAGTTTAACCTCAGTGAATGGAGCCAACGACCCACCGTGTTTCTGGCAAAGTAACGCCAGAATAACGCCCAGTGAAAAGGAAAGGGCAAAAGAAGACATAGCATGCTATCAAGCCTTGCTAGCACACTCACGTTAGCGTTACATTAGCTAATGTTATCTAGCTAGCTACCGGCTAATGTAATGCTGCCTTCAAATGAAACTCGTGAGCTCGTGGTTACGACATGGGAAGTCGTGAACACAATATGCTTGGCGTTCAAGTGGTTAAGTCGTTAGAACACCGCAATCAGCAATATAAACATTTCTGTCGGCGTCTAGAAGCCATAGAGGCTAACAATTAAGCAAGCTAGCAAGCGGGTATGTAATGCAAGAAATGCAAAGGCATAATGACAGAGGCAAAGATAAGGCCATTGGGGATATCAACATTTTCTTGAGATACATAAAATTACAAAGAAAAACTCTATAGGCCTATGACTAAAATTACAATATATGAACTGATTACGCACCGAAAAATTAACTTCCAAGGCCTCCGCCATTTCTGATAATGTCAGCAAACACGTACACAACTTGTAAACTCAGAGCTTTCAGAAACTTTCCACTTACAAAGTTGTGAATACCACAAGAGGGGGGGCGTTCATATGGACACAACTCAAATGGAAAAAACAAATGAATACACTAGCATTAGTATTTTATAATCATATTTTGACTTTTGAAGCAGCCATAATGCTGCTAACACAGCTTCTAATTTATATGTCTATCAGTTTATTTTCCTGTTATTTGGAAAAAGTGGAAGCTGCCTTATAGACACTTTTTTAAGTTTTAACTGTGCTCTGGCTTTGAACTTAATTCTTTTGGATATAAGGATATACCGCTACTGATGATTTGTCCTATTAATTATGCCACAGTCTCACATTTGCTCCTGGTTTTTTCAAAACGTAACCCCTGGACATGGAAACTAGCTTATTCACCTGGTATTTAAGAACAACACATCCCTCGGTGGGCCACCAACCTTTCGGTTAACAGCGAAACGCTCCAGCCTGATACTCGGGTGTGTGGCCTCGATCTTCAAGCCCCTCCCACCTGTATTTGCTATCTACTTCTAGAAGACAGGCTGGATAATATGGCAGAAACTTTAGTCATTGCATTTTAAATAGAGCATTCATGTGCAGTAAACAATTAATAAATGTCTGCCTCCATTGTTTGTATGAATGAATTAGCAACTTTTATAAAGCTAGCAAACTTACTGCCAACTGACAAATGCTATCCAACATTAGGTTACATTATTTCCATCTTTTTCACATCAAGGACACCTAAACTGACTGAAGTTAGACCACAAACCCCCATTTGATAAGATGTTGTTCCAGGGTCCCACATCTGATAGGATTTTTTGCTTTTAGATGTTTTATTACAGAAAGTGTATGAAACCCATGACCAAAATAGTCATAGATTCTGTCGCCGCGTTATTTATGAATGGAATTATAGTGAATGCCCCCTCAAAGACCCTACTTTGAAAACCACTGAGCTAATTAACACATCAAGTTGTTTATATGGTCGACTACTAGCTGATAGCCTGTTAAGCTAATCAATGAATGAAGGCAAGTTATAAATGAAGCCATTGAGCAGAAGTGTTGTATATTCTTATTTTGACTGGAGTTTTTTTCTTGCCATTTGTGTCAGTGAGCTAGCTAACATTGTCTTTGTCAGTTGAGGCTAAACTGATTATTTCTGCCTCCAGGAGAGCTCTACCACTCAAAGTAAAATAAACTGTGGCTAAACTGAGCTATGTAACCAATCCTACCAATTTATGATTGCAAAGTTTAGATTTGCTTTTCAAGTTGGTGAAATGTGAAAGATGGTGGATAAAAACCAGCTAGTTTTTGAGGAGGGAGTCAGGGCACAGCATTCTTCAGCATCAGCCTGAAGACACTGAGGTGGGTCTCCGCTGTAGCAGTGGTATGTCTGTCTGTCTGGAGGCCAGCCTCACAGCACCTCGGACCATCCAGCTTCCAGGAAAAGACAGAAAGGATTTGGCAAGTGAGAGCACTGCGGAGTCAATGGTTTAGTGGTCCGCGGCGTGGTGACCCGGGCCAAACTATGCACTGTAACAGCTTTCCAGAGAGAGAAAAAGAGGAAGAAGAAAATAAGGAAAAGGAGATTTAGGCTGATTAAAACCAAATGTTTTTTTGTTTTTTTTTCAAAATCAGCTAGTATGAGAGACGCTCAAACAGGTACATTGGGTAAGAGACAGAGAATATATTATTGTTATTGTTGAAGGTGTTGCTTCAGTAGCAGTCAAAAATGTCAGAAATTCACAAGTAGGAATAAATCATAAGCTAGTGTTCCATATTCCCCACTAATATGTTATTATTGGGTGGTAATTCAGTGCAGACTTTCAAATTAATCTGTGTTTTCAAATACATTTAACACAGTGGTATCATACTGTGACATACTTTGATATACACATTGACAGATAATAAAATAAACACAAAGTTTGCACGTTTCAAGTTTCTGTATCCACAGTTCCTGAATGTATCTTTAGGGGCTTTTATAATGAGTGGAAATAAATGTCTGGAAAAATATAAGTAAGTAAGTAAGCATGCACGCAAAAAACTAAAACAACCGTCAACAATAAGTATGTGACTTGTATTAAAAGAGATAAAACAGGCAACAACACTGGTGTGATCCTGTTATGTTCAAGTTTAAGTTTTAAAGGGATAGTTTGGGTGTTTTGAAGTGGGGTTGTATGAGGTACTTATCCATAGTCAGTGTACTACCTGCAGTAGATGACCGTCGGCACACCCCCAGTTTGGAGAAGCAGACAAGAGTTACCACACGGAACCAAAGTAACTATACTGTTGTGGACGGGGTCAGCAGCAAAAAATATTTTAACCACCTAAAAGAAAGGCCCACCTAAAAAAATCAATATCAGTTTAAGCATACGCTATATTTAGAATATTTTCACAGCTTTACCTTGCTGTCAGACAGCCCTTTTTGACCAGGAACTGAAGCCGTTGTATCCATCTATTCTCTCGCCAAAGCCACAAGACTCCATTAAAAAAAACTGTAATTGTTCCTCGCAGAACACGGGGGTTGCTGGTCTACCGCTGCCTTGATCGATTAGATTTAGATTTTTTTTAAAGATTTTTTGGGCTTTATTAGATACAGTGACAGTTATGAAAGGGGAGAGAGAAAGAGGGGATGACATGCAGCAAAGGGCCGGATTCAAACCCCAGGCCGCTGCAGTAAAGACTCAGCCTTGGTACATGGGGCACCTGCTCTACTAGGTGAGCTACCAGGGTGCCCCAATTGGTTAGTTTGTTTGTGCTATTGTGTGACTTTGCTGAATCCGAACTAACCAAAGTCACAAAATAACACAAACAAACTTATCAACTGAGGCAGTGGTAGACCAGCAACTCCCATGTTCTGCGAGGTAAAATTACTGTTGTTTTTTTCAAAGGAGTCTGGTGGGAAGAGCATAGATAACAGCTTCAGTTCCCCGTCGGAAACATAGACTGTAAGCTGTCTCACAGCAACATAAACTGGCGAAAATAATCTAGCGTACTCTTAAACTGATGTTGAATTATTTAGGTGGGCCTTTCATGTCTATTAATTACACCTTTAACAGACATGCAAACAGTTACAGTGACGCTTTGTTGTCATGTTGGCAGACAGACAAGAGGAACACACAGAACAGATTATCAATGAAACTTGTACAGGTGCAGGAGAATTTTGGAGAGGAAGATTTGAAAACAGGAAAAGGAACATCACAGCGAGATAGTTGTTGCATTACCAAACAGCCATTTGTCTTGATCCAAAGGAGAAATGTACTCAGCTGTGCTGGCAGGACAGAGGGAAGGATACAGAGAGACTTAAAAACACTAATGGAGAGCTCCAACAAACCCCCCCCTTTCTTCCTAGTGTGCTTTTATACTCCCCTCCACATCCTCTTTGTTTCCCCCACATATACAGTATCATAAAACTCTCCCTGTCTCCCTTTTAAAGCCATTGCTTAAGAAAACTTTTTGGGTGTGGTGGCCTCTCTTGGAAAACTATTCAGTTGGCCCACCCTACCTGTTCGTTGAAAGGGGAAACCCACATCACAGCATTTTATTGTCCTTAACCACTTTGAATTTCATCAAATCCACTTTCTTACATCAGCTGACCTGTCAGTACTCACCCAGCTGTGCATGCAGCCATCCTGATGGGAAACAGGGCAGATCCTTTTCATCTGACAGTGATTATGAGAAACGGATGGAGGAGGGATAGAGGGGGGAGAGGAAAGAAAGAAGAGGGTTTTTTTGTTATATTGCCAATGCTATCGCTCAGCACTGCAGCCAGATGAAGGGGATCGTCTGTCTGTCTGAGTCGATGTCTGAGTCATTGTCCAAGATGGAGTCACGACTAGGGTGGGATTGAAGCACGCAGCAGGACACCAGAAGTTGGAGTAGATGGTGCGGTTCCACAGCACGTCCCTTGAGTGACAACTGGGCATGTTAACTGAAACTGTTGGATGAAAATGACATGTAATTATGTGTTTATCACTGAGCGGATGTGTCTTGAGTGGAGCAATTATGTTCAATGATTTTCCATGGCAGTTACTTTCAACAAGACCCTTAAAGGCAACTCTGACTTTTCACCTCCATTATCATCCACCAACAGGTCCAGCCAGGTCTCCACAAACTGCTGTCAGAAAGCAGCCCTCTGTACGGCGGGCCACCAGGGTGGACAGAACAGCTAAGTCATTGGGCGTGTCTAATACCAGGACACACAGGAGGGCCCCTCAGTCCTCCTCAGGGCCCAGGCAGCCTGAGAGAGCTCTGGCAGGAGCTCCCCCGCTGGAAAGGCGACGCCAACACCACATCAAGCCTCAATCTGACCAGAGAAACCGAAACACAGCCAAACTAAGTAAGAGGACTCACATTTTACACTCTTAACCTCCAGATTAATGCTTTCAGTTCAAGTAAAATACGAGGCTGAAAGGACCGCCAAACACCATTTTGCAGATCTTATTTTTTTTTTTTTTTATGAAAATTAGCTAAATGTATAAATTTTGTTTGTACTATCTTTAGTGTCCATAGTGTAAACCCTGGTCGTGCCTGGTATCCCTTTCTATTCATAGCATCTGAGTCCGTTCATGTGGTGTCACTGCAGGCACAGAAAGCCCAGGGCCAGAGCGCATCCGCCAACAGAGCAGTCGCAACCAAAACAACCACACCAGGTACTTGAAGGTTTATAGACAATCGCTGAATTCCTCTACACATTTGTCTGTCTTTTTTGCATTGTAAATATCTTAAAATAGCTCATCAATATCTATGTAAGTGCGTGAATTGATGTTTGTCATGATGGCCAAAATATGAGAAAACCAAAGGCCGACCAATAACCAAATTCAATGATCTTATGGTGCTTTCACGAGCCAACATTTAGTCTGTTTTAATCAAACTTTATTGCGGTTCATTTGGACAGTTGTGAACACAGTAATCGTACTCTGGTGCGGAGCAAAAAAAACGGTCTCGGACCGGTTCCAAGCGAACCAAAACACAGGCTGCCTGTGCAGGTATTTGTTATGGACACAGGTAAAATGACAGGTTAACATGAGTAGGAGAGAACTGACCTGGACTTGGGGCGAAGAGAACATAAAGAATATGCTAAATAAAGTCCACAAAAATAGTTTTATAAAGTCATTCCAACTCGAGGAGAAGATTTTCATGCGCAGCAGTAGATCAATAAAGATAGATAACTCGCTCCTTCATACACGTCCCTAAGCAAATTAACTTTTTTATTTGGTTCGTTTTAATCTGTGCACTGTGAAACCGAACCAGGCTAAATAGAAAACAAACCAAAAGTATCAATTTCACTCTGATTCGGACTAGCATAACAGACTATGGCTTGTGAAAGCGCCCTTAGAGGTGGTTTTAATATTGGTTTGGAGCTATACATTTTTGTCTCTACGTCTTTGTGTGTGTTGTCCAGAGCCACCAGAGTACGAGGCCCGGGACATCAGCGTCAGGGTCATGTCTCCCCAGTCGGTCCTCATCTCCTGGATTGACCCTGCTGTTGAGATGGGGAAGGTCGACCCCGAGGTAGTCAGGTGGGATTTGTTAAAGTGTGTGTGAAAGAAAGTGATTTAAAGACAAAGATTGACTGAGTAAGAGAGATCGCTAACCCTTTCCACTGGAATAAAAGATCCCTACTATCTCTTAATCCAGATCCTACACAGTTAAATACAGGGAGAAGGGAGAGTCAGCACGCTGGGAGTACAAGGACAGCACCCAGAGGAGGATGATGATAGACACCCTGTCTGCTGACGGCATGTATGAGTTCTCTGTCAGAATCTCTCAGGGAGAAAATCATGGGAAGTGGAGCGTCTCCGTCTTTCAGAGGACCCCTGAGTCAGGTATGCACACGCAGCCGCTAACTGCAGAGAATTGCTTAGAGACTATCATTTTGTAGGTCACAATGAAAGGTGATGAGTAGCGAGTCAAGAGGAATAGCTATAGAGAACCAAAGCCCTGCGTTTTCCTTAGAATATGAAAAGAGAGTTTACTCTTGCAGAGAAGAATTCAATCTTGCATAACGCTCATTTCCTCATACCACACTTCATCACATTCACTGCCTATTTGATATTTGATTCCAGCTTTGGCTGCAGCTCTGTCATGATTGCAGTTCTTATACCATGTCATAGCAGCTCCTGAGCTGCGGTTCATTGGGATGTCAGCATTTACTGCCTGGCTCACAGCTCAGATATCCATCTGCAGTTCCATACATGATCACAAGGGAAGGTTCCTGACTACGTATGGCAACAGTTCTTCCCTCAGTTCAAGCCTCCTGGCACAAACTCGCTGTTTTTACATTCTTTAAGCAGCAATTTCCTCACCCTGTTCCCTCTACGCTGCTTCTGGTTTCTGTCCTGCTGCTCCTCCTCTCACTGCTGTCTTTACATTCACTTGTGTTTTCCTCACTTGCTAGCACCATCTGGGCCACCCGAGAACTTTGAGGTCAAGCCACTACGAGGGAAAGGAACTGCTGTCATAGCAACATGGGATCCACCTGAAGAACCCAATGGAAGGATAAGAGGTCGGGCCAGGATGATTGAATTAATTCATTTTTGCTAAGAAATCAGTATATACAGTACATCCTTGGTGTTTTATTTATTTACTAAAGAAATTCTTAGTCGACTATTCATACGATTTTGTCGACTAATCGATAAGTTGATTTAATCAACAGATCTGTAAAACTGAATTTCTTCACGAAGAATCACAAAAAAGTAACACTTTAAATCTTGTGTTTAACAGAGATGTGCTCATATATTTCTTAGAAATAAGTCATTCAGCATGAAAAAAACATAAACAAAACAACTTAAGAAATCGACTAAGACCTAAACGACCGATTAGTTGACTAATCGAATAGTGCTCTCCAGTGGTTGTGAATTTTTGGTTCTGACTGACAATGTCAGTTCAGTACTGTAATTTGATTGGTATATACAATAATGAAAAAGCTAAAAATACGTCTGGGTAATGCACAGAGTTCTGAGGTCACAGGACTACTTGATGCATACCCATTATTATATGGGTTTGTTGGAAAAAAAAAAGGGTAAAAACTTCTTGTATGCACTTTTGAATTCAGATTTTCAAAGGCCATTAGTTGTGAAATTTTCTCCTGAATGTTCACACTACCGCTCTTCACAACAGTTGTTCATGCTCTATCTCCACACAGAGTACATCCTGTCTTATGCTCCTGCTATGAAGCCATTTGGAATGAAAAGTGTGACGCACCGGGGCATCACCACAGCCACCGTAGATGGCCTCACACCGGGAGAGCGGTACATCTTCAAGATTAGAGCCACCAACAGGAGGGGTCAGGGACCACAGAGCAAGGTCCTCAGCGTTGTCATGCCAGGATGTAAGCATATTTTACTGTATACAGTATGGCAATGTTCAGACCTGGCATTAGCATGCGTCTTGGGTGATCCAATCACAAGTGGATAGCTCTAAGTACAGGTGTAAATGCAACCAGTACGCATTAGAGATCCGATCGCTCAGACCACATTCGGAGGAGACATATGGCCACATTCTTTTAGCAGTGTGTAAGCAAATGCGTCCTCGGCCACATTGAAGGACCGCCTACCGGTGTGTGTTACTCACAGAGAGAGGTGATCCGCAACAGCTAGTCTAGCCGAGGTTTACGTTGCGCCTATACTATATGATGGTAATAAAAAAAGGGCAAACACTTAATTACTCCCACACTCTCTACAGCAGCGCATAACATCCGATCACAAGTGGTCACTCAAGACACATGGAGACGCATTCTAATGCTAGGTGTGAACAGACGTACTTAGAGCTGTCCACTTGTGATCTGATCACACAAGACGCATGTTGATGCCAGGTCTCAACAGGGTCTATGTGTGTGCATGTATGCTTCAAAATTTGATTAATACTAAATTCATGTAATGTTTTTGTCTACTGCCAGCCAGCAGCGCTGCCTCATCATTCTCAAAAACCAAAGACAGGGGCAGGACTAGCCACACTCCTTCCAAACAGGATACCGACCATGAAGAATCTGACATCCAGCCAACAGAGGTGACAGAGGAACCAACCACACCGCCTCTGACACGCCCTGCTGCACCAGTCAACAGGCGTGTACGCCCACTTTCCCAGTCACGCTCCTATCACAGCATCTTCTCCTCTGTGAGGGGCTCAGGCAGGAACACAGTGAACAGAGGGTCTTCCAGAGGAAGAGCTCAAGATAGAGAAGACGAGGAGGAGGAAGAAGAAGAAGAGACAATACCCACAACGCCACCTCCAGAAGAAGAGACGACGACCATGGAGGTTGTACCAGAGACAAAAGAACCAGACAACGATGTTTCCCCTGAATTTGAAGATGAATTGGGGTATGATGAAAAGCCTCTGACTACTGAGACGCCCAGCCTCAAAGTTTTGACGCCCTCCCCAACTAAACCTCATCCCAAGCCCCAGCCCAGAAGGCCCATTAAGATCAGGGTTCATCAAAAACCAGGATCCAAGGCTGCTTCCTCCTCTTCATCTTCTTCTTCTTCATCCTCATCTTCTGCCACCTCCTCCGCTTCCTCCTCTTCGTCTGATTCCTCCTCATCTTCTACTTCCTCTTCATCCTCACCTTCTACAACCTCATTATCATCCTCCTCACGTATCCAAGAGTCGGCAGCCAGTAGAAAGGACTATGTGGCTTCCACATACCCAAAGAGCAAAGACACCTACGATAAGCCCAGCGTAACACATACAAAGCCCTCCTCTCCAGTTGTAAAAGAGACCACTTCACAGCAGACAGAAGCTACAGCTGTTGGTAGAGGTTCGGCTTCAGCTGGGCGCACTAATGGGTCTGGGTTGGGCTCTAGATATGGTTACAGTCGAAGAAATCCTGGATATTTGTTTAGAGGGAATTCAACTCGAATGCTGAATGGTTACAAACCGGCCGTCACCTCACAATCGAATTCACCAAGCAGAACTCCAAACACACGTAGTTCAGCAACATCACAGTCCACTTTACCAGACAGGACATCACCTGAGCGAGACACAACACACAGAGAGGGAAATGATGACAGTAATGACAAAAACACAGATGCAGATGTAGTTGAAGAGCCAACTTCAAGCTCTAAACCACAACCCACAGAGGAGGTGAGAGGGGAGGAAGAGGGAAGGGAGGAGAGCAGTAATGAAAAACCTGTGGTTCCTCGTACCAGAATTAGCCCCTCATTTGCTGAAAGGTTCCCTTGGCTAGCTACCCGTTACCCAGGCAGGTTTGGCTCAGGGACGAGAGCTTCATCTTCCAGGCAGGATGGTAGGACCCCCGTGACCAGGACGTCACCCTCCATGGGGGCCGGCAGACCCGTCTCTAGGGGGACACCCACTAGAGTTTCAGGGGCCACAGGTGCTGCAGGAGTATCCACGATACAGGAGACTAGTGAGGATCTGAGGACTCATGACTCACTGAAGAACGGGGTGGTGGTGGGTTCAGTTAAGCCTTCTTTGACCAATCAAAACACAGCATCTAGTGACGCTAGAGACCCAACTACCTCATCCTCTTCATCATCTTCCTCTTCTTCAAACTCTGATTCCCATCGTTCCTCAGGTGGAGACTCAAGTAAGCCTGTCCATAGAGGAACGCCTAATGGCAATAACAACGATCATAATGACGATTATCTCAATGAAAGGAGTAGAGAAATCAGTGGAAAAAATGATAAAGTTGCGGACCCCACAGCGGCCCAGAAGAATACGACTATAACTTCTGCTGAGCCTCACAGAAACGTAGAGGACAATGATAGTGTGGATACAAGGGAAACTTCTTCCAGGACCAGACCTGGCTCAACGTCTGGAGGCTCTCCACCTTATCGTCGTCCTGGTATGGGAGTGAACGGGAGGGTACGCTCTCCTCTGCTTGCTAACAGGCAGATTGGTGGATCTAGGCTTCCCATCAGACCACAGCCAGCACAGAACTCAAGGCTGGGTTCTTCAACGTCTGATTCCTCATCGTCATCGGACTCCTCTTCTTCTTCAAATGTGCCCCAACCAGTTCTGACCTCAGATCGTGACGTTGGCAGTGGCACTACTGTGACAAAGACAGGGGGATTAATTGGAGGTAACTCCCAGTCAACATCGTCGTCGTCATCATCATCATCTAGAGACAGCTTTAGGGGCCAGGGGGGTCGGTCTCGCTATCCCATCGTTAGAGGGAAGCCAACCAATGGAGGACAACCCAAGCCAGCCAATGGAAACGGTAACATGCATGCGATTTAAAGTTGCTGCCACTACCTGCTACTGTATTACTCAAAAGGTGCAAGGATTTGCTTGAGCAAAAAGCTGAATGATAATGTATAGATGTATGATACTGTAATGAGTAAATGATTTAGTAACAAATCGTATAATCAGTAGGTAAAAATGGACGACCAAACCTGACAGCAACAAGTGATAAAGAATCCCCTTCCTCTCATGGAACAAGCAAGGCTGTTGGTCAAAGGTTTATCACTGGACCTGATGGAACCAAATGGGTAATGAACTGATTTTAACAATAGTTGTAATCTTACATTGTGAAGCATACTATTCTTGACTACAGTATGACATATTGCAGATTGTACTGTAATCTATCACTTTTAAGCAACAGTTCAACATTTTGGGAAATACACTTATTCATTTTCTGCTGAGTTAGATGAAAAGATTGGTGCCACTCTCATATCTGTGTGTTAAATATGAACCTACAGCCAGGAAATGATTAGCTTATCTTAGCATAAAGACTGGAAATGGGGAAACAGCAAGCATGGATCTGTCAAAAGGTAGTCTCCACTGGTAGACTGGCAACCTGGCGGTGACGACAAGACATCAGGAATTTACTGTGCCTGTCTAAGAAATAGTCCGACACATAACCCCCAATTACTATTAATTTTACTCTTCCTTTGTACGAATTAAACAAACGAGATAAAACATGTTAATTTGTGAGCTTTAGAGGTGTTGGTAGGTGGAGTTTGTTACCTTTGGACAGAGGCGTAAGCTAGCTGTTTGACTGCTGTCAGTAAAAACATGAGAGTGGTATCAATCTTATCATCTAACTCTTGGAAATACCAAAAATGTTGAACTAATGTCTTTGAAATGCCACAGATCAATTGTTCCCATTGTTTATAAGAAATAGCAGTGAACAGGAGTAAGACTCCACCTAATCTCACTGTCAGGATGAGGCAATAGTTCTATATAGATTGCTGTATAGATTTGGCAATTATCTTTATCTCTCCAGGTCGTAGACTTAGAGAAGGGGATTCTTATGAACCAGGATGGACAAGTTCTCCAGGACTCCCAGGGCAAACCAAAGAGAGTGGTGCTTGGAGAGGACGGACGCACGATTTTTGGTGAAATGCTTCTGTCCATCTTGCATGACATTTACACATACAGCATTGTCATTATTAGCTTACTGTTCAAGACAAAGTCATGAATATTTCCCCTCCTCCTTGCTCCTCCACTCAACCAACCACCAGACCACATGGGCAGTCCCCTGGTAAACCAGGACGGTATGGCTCTGTTTGGCCACGGCCGAGATAGCCAGCCTGTGGTCAACCCCAAAGACAAGATCCTCATGGTTGGAGGGAAACCTCTACTTGGCTTGGACCTTCCTCACCTCAGGACCACCACCACAACCACTAGGGCTCCTACAACCACCACCACCACCACCACCACCACACCTGAACCCACCACCACTGACTGGATCATAGAGGAGTCTACCTCTGAACCACCGTTCCCAACCTGTCCACCTGGAACCTTCTCCAAAACAGATGAATACGGGTATCCACTGCTGGATGCAGAAGGCATATTGGACTGTTATCCAGAAGGTGAGACTTTGAGAAAGGCACAAGTACTCGAAATTCATCATAACGCATTGTAGAAAGCATTTTAAAAGATTTATCTTGATAGAGATTTATGCTATAGGAATGAACAAAATACTGCAGTGCACCAACTTACAATATTGCTTAGTAAAAAGCTTTCCCACATAACTGAAGTCAAGTTCAGTGAAGCATTTTAGAGCCAGAATAGTGACTTCACTGAATCTCTCAGTTGTATTGTTTGTCATATCCATCTAGGCCAAGGCCATGAGTGTTTCCTGTCTTTACCCACAGAGTCCTATAACTCTATAGCTGTGTGTGTCTTAACTGTGTGATCTGGTCAGTGTGCGCATGTAGATGTGTGTGTCTATGTGAGACCACAGGAACCACATGTAAGTCTCCACATCTGGGGCCTGGCTGTGGTCAGAGTCCTGCTGGTTTAAACACACTACGAGCTGTCAGTTGCACACTACCATTAGTGTTATCGCACAAAGACAATAGAAGAAACATACTTACACACAAGCATGAACACAAGAACCATGGATATTATAGTTATTACAGCACATATGGTGGGGGATTTGAAAATAAACTAAATCAAGACTATAAGATCCGAGCTGTAGATTTGCAGTCAACCACAAAAAACTCAAATCAAAACCAAAATAGTTAATTAAAAGTATTTTTTAAACTCATAAAAGAACCCCATACACACAAACAAATCGGATTATGTGAGCACAGAACTGCCATTGCTATTTGGGTTGCATTATGAACTTCAAATGCATTGTAAATGTACAACTTATTAGCCACAATCCATAGTATTCAAGGTTTTGAATTATAAACAAAAAAGAGGTGATGCTGCAGCTATACAGAGGAACTGGATGTGAATATTTGAAGGAACTGATGAAGTGTTTGGTTTGGGGCTGACAAGCAATAAAACCTTGCCAAGCAATAAATAGATTTTTAGTGTGTGGATCCTACAAGTATTGCTTTTTATTTGAGAAAAAACATGGTGATTTATATCTGCGGTGTAGTTTCTGGAATATTGTTTTCTGTATAACAATGGATAAAGTCCCACTAAAAAGCTCATTATACTGGCAAAATTGTCCCATTACGATGACATACGGTAGGCTATAATAGTAAACATTCCCACTGTAACAAAATACTATGATAATGATATTTCTCCATGGCAGCTCTGTACCATACAGTGCCCATTATTAGTGAACACATACAACGTCAAACACACCCAGCAAACTGAGACAGCTGGATGTTTCCTTGTAAAGTCTAAAATAGAGAAAAAGGGGCCAGAAGGGATTTTACAACATTTTCTCACTCATTCATCACATACTTAAGTTGACTGAAATCAAGCCAGGGTTACACCCGTGTCAAAATATGTATTAGTGCCTGTACCTACAGCATATATTTAAGTAGGTTTGTCTATATGGATGTGTGGGTGTACGTGTGTGAATGTACGTGTGTATGTCAGTTTAGAAATGTGTACATGGTCATGTGAGATTGATGCTACAGCTTGTTCTACTTCTCTGACAGAGGAATCCTCAGGAATGGAAATGGACCACATGGTTACAGTGACCATGGCTGATGCTTTAGCTCTTAAGAAAGGTATTGGCTGAGTTTGGCTTCGGACCGACCTACCGCCACTGGGCTGGGATGGGCTACACTGCACTACATGCTCATTGTTTGTTGACTGCACTGTTTGTTTATCTGTCAGTAGATCTGTTTGGTAGCTCTTCCTGTCTCTTCCTCTTCGCCTTGCCTGTGGTCTTCACTGTGTCTCTTCTTGTATGCTTTTTTGGCTTGTTTTTTTGGTTCATGGCTTAAGTTTTGGATATTTTCCATCGTGGGCTGTTTTTAATAACATGTATTCCAAAAACTGGACTATGTGAACTGCGTTACTAAGATGAAGAGAATGCCCTGGCTTATGATCTAATGCATCGTATTTGCTGTTCTTAACGTTGCTTTGTAATGTAATAGATGGACTCCGACTTCAGCCAAACACTAGCTGAATGGAAAACTGCAGCGTTTTGTTGCCTTTGTACTAATTTCACTACAGGTGCTTGGAACTTTCAAAGAAGCTGTTGCATGTGAGCAGCATTTGATATTTTCTTTTTTGGGGTGGTTTTGCTACACATTGAGCATTACAATATTTATTAGCATTTTCCTGCTACGGCTCAAAGCGGGTTGCATGTGTGTGGACCATGATGTAATGCCAAGGCCCACTGATGCGAGGAAAAAAACAGTGATGAAAGCAGAAGGAACTAATTACATTTCACCCACTGAATCCCTTCACATTTGTCTGTCTCGGAGACTTGTGAAATGGCCGTTGTCTTCAAGCCCCCCCTCACATGGAAAATATGGGTAGCAAAACATTACATAAGAATACAGCTTTGGGTGTTCAGGGGAAAAGGGATTATTTCAAAGTGAGCTCACACATCTGCCCACTATTAATTAAATCAATTTGGCACTTTTATTCTGTAGATCATGGTACCGATTACAAAGGATTAATGAAACACAGCAGCATGTTATTGAGTTAGGATGTAAATAATATAAAGTCTATTTAAATCAAAAGCTCACTGACACGTGTGTTGTTGCCAGATGACTTTTTTGTCCAGACCACCCTGTCACCCACAACCACCACCACCACCACCACCACCACCACCACCACAGAGATCCCGACTCCGGAGCCAGACACCAGACCTTCCAACCACGGCCCGTCATCTGAGTTTGACCTCAGTGGGAAGAAGCGATTCACAGGTACTCAAAGACAGAAATAAGTGTGTGTCTATCAACAAGTGTTTCCTCATGTATATCTACTCTTGCACAAATCTCCTCTCCTCTTCCTCTGTCTGGCACACAAATGTAATCTCTCCCAGAGTCTAGCCTTGAGTTTGTTGTGCAGCTCTAAATTTAAAGGTTCTGTTTGTAAGATCTGGCGACATCTAGCGGTGAGGTGACAGATTGCAACATCTCCCGTGTGCCAAGCGTGTAGGACAACTATGGTGGCCGACATGAAAATGCGATTGCCCTTTCTAGAGCTAGTTGTTCTAAAAGTAGTGTAGGTCATTTGGAGAATAGAAGAGCCAGTGCCAGAGTGTGTAAGTGTACGTGGGAAAAGAAGTGGTGAAGCGAGAGAGAGAGCGGCGGCCAATATGTGTGAGCGAACAAGTAAGCTAGCGGAACAGAAGACAGAGTTAGTTTAGCTCTGAGAATATCAAGTGAAAGTTGAAGTTTGTGCTGCAGCTCCTCCAACCATTTTTAAAAATTTGACCTCACTGTATAAAATGAGCTGTTGTGACCTCTAGGATATTCACAGCCTCATGAAACTTTACAACCACATACTAGAGACCTAGAGCATTCAGAGGATGGATGACTTTCCTTGCTAGATTAACAATAAGGGGGTTTCTGAGCAGTTCCCAGAACAGAAGTGCTCGCCATCCAATCGCTGAAAAATGCAGTTCTTGCAGAAATCTCCAAATGTCAAACGTTTTTGATACCAAATCACAGCATGGCTTTTTCTATGGTGTTCCTCCAGGTCTTGGTGTCTTAATGTGGTATTTATGAGGGATTATTGATAATTTTTATCAATTCTCGAATGGTAAAGAATGGTTAAATCTAGCACCAAATCTGTGTAACAAATGGTATCAACCCAAAAATTGCTGCAACAACTTATGACACATAATATAGCATGGGAATGATCATCATATACTTCATAATGTTCTAAACCCTTATACACTTTGACAACTTAATTTAGTTAATTAATTAATTAATTCATGTTTATTTCTGATTTATGACTAGAACAACTTGACACACAGTGCTGAGCTGCATCTCAAATTAATCTTCAGGTTCCCAGCTTTCAGATGATGTACACCACTTCTATGTGACATATACAGCGGACCTCCTATCCCCCCCTAAAGACCCCCTTTCCCCCCTAAAAAAAACGAAAGCGGGTCTATTGTGGGTCTCAGAGGGTTAACACCCTCAGACAGATGTACAGTAAGTTATACTTTCACCTAATGTGTGAAAAACCATCCTTCTTCCAAGACTTATGCTTCATTCCAGGAGTAAGATTATACTTTTCTTTCTCTCTTCCAGAGTTAAGCTTTGAGAGTGCGTAGTAGCTTTAAACTCAGATTTTAGATTATTTAGCACATTCTCATTAAGCATGATGGATCACTTTTAAAAGGAACTTAACACCCTCAAATATAAAATAAGTTATACTTTGACCTCATGTTTGAAAAATCCTCCTCTCCCAGGAAGCAGGAGAATATACTAATATAATATATTATTTGTTCCTGTGAGTTTAGTTGACTGTAAATGCCAGAGAAAAGATACATATTACCTTTACCTGACAGCACAATAAATAGTATACGTCTCTTGCTAAGAGAGTCAAAGAGCGTGATTGACAATTCATGCTTGGCTTCTGAGTATTACATGTTTTTTTATCCCTGTTCGTGAGTGTGTGTGATGAATGTCTCGCTGTGCTGTAAATAATGATAGGCTGGTGGGAGTTCTGTTTTGTTTCGTCGTGGAGTAATAAATTTGGACCTCTATCTTGGCTTTCTCAGCAATACCTCCTAAATATACGACTCTCTCAGACATTGCAGTAACCATTGGCCAAAAAAAGGAAAAAATACTTTATGGTAGTGTAAGTTATTTAATCCTCATCCATATCATAATGTAGCTAATTGCAGCTACAGTAAAGCACTCAACTGCTGATTTGTGAAATATAGTTATGAATATCACTTTGTGGACAATGAGAATAAGTTTATGTCTAATAGTTGATTCAACTTGGTTCCATCCATCCGTAATTGGATCATGATAACAAAGTTCACTGAGGACACAGTGTTCGGGTCTCCAGACTCGATCCCAGCAAACTTTGGCCCCCTGCTTTCTTTTTACTGTCCCTATGTGCTTACTTTGGCCTCTCGTACCATATCACCTCATCTGGTTGCACAAACAGGCTGCAATACTCTCTTGACAGAAATAAAAACAGCATCTACTTGACTTCCAGCCTTCTAAAAATGACATAATGTCAGAGGTCCTTTCAATAGTGCTTTGTTTAATGACCGTACTTTTTGTTATGTTTCAGCTGTTGAAATAATAATTGTGAAGATACTGTAACGAGAGAATTTAATAGTACAAGCATTTACAGACGAATACCAGTGAGTACTCACTGTACAGTTTTGGAAGTTTTAGTTCAAGTCGCAGTGGATTATTCCACCTATAGCATGGGCAATTACCCAAAACCAATATATAAAATTGTTTATATTTTATTTTGAGACTGGCTTTGCAGACCTGGGAATAAACCTTACTTTTACTTCTTTGTTAAGTTAGAGAAGCCGTAGCCTAGTAATAACTGAAATAAATAGACTTCTATCAACACATATTAAAAGAGTACTGCAGCGACTTAATATTGCACATAATATTCATAAACTGGGGGATTTACATGTGACAGCTTATACAAATGATAATCTCTATAAACAGATTCTGTGTTCACATGTAGAATCTGTAGGCAACGGCACAAGATTTTGGTATCGGAAGCATTCTGGTTTTTGTTTGTAGTCCGAGTAGTATTGACTAATCACGTTCAAGCAGGCTTTGGTTGAATGAAGGTAAACAGTCTGTGTGGAGAGCAAAAGAGGTGGAAAGAACCTGGCCGAAATGCAATCTTGGAACCAGCTACCGTCTGACGATGATTCAGCTTTTTATTGATTTAAAGTTAGCTTGTAAACTGGCTACTTGTGAAACAATCCGTTCGTACACGTCTCTCAACTCCAACTCAAGTCTCACGTCTCAAGTTGCTAATCAGACTGTAAACAATAATCAGCGCATGGAAAAGGAATTCTTGGCCCAGATATCCGCTGGCTACACCAGAACCTCAAAAATATAGCCCCCCAGAGGCTTATCTGTCATCAGACGGATAGACGATGGGTTACAAGATTGTAAAAACAACGGTCAAAATCGACGCAGTGGAAGCCAAGATATCTCGACTTTTAGTCCATAGGATGGGTCAAGTTCCAAAAACACTGGATACTACACTTCCCATAATGCAACTCAAGCCAAGATACATGACAGATGACACATGAGTAATTTTTTTGAGACTTTACAAAAATCCTTCCAGAGCCACAGAAGACTTCACAAGCTGTGTAGCACTTCCCATGGCGAGTAACTTGACTTTGACATATAGAATTGGTTTCAGTGTAAAATAATGCACAAATTCTGGCCACTCAGAATCAGAGGATATCATTCTGGATGCAAATGACTGCCATTAGCTTCAATGTGAGCCTGTTGCTAGTCTAACGATGTGGCTTTCCTATCATTCACTAGCCATGTTGCCATTCAATATTTACTGTATATTCGCATTTTGAAGTATTGAATTAGAAAAACTGTATGGAAACAGCAAAATTCGATAAAATGTCCTAAATTACGGAAAAAAGGTTTGTACGCTCGCTTGAGGTGGTTTTTGCCTTAGTCGAAAAAAAAGTTGATGCGCTAAATGGATTATGGAAACGTGCCTAATTCTCATTTCTTTTTTTTGCGACTTTTCAAAAGTTTGCTTAAAATTTGCTTGATAATTGAACGGAAACACGGCTATTGACAGATTAAATGCAATTTGTCACCGTCACAGTTATATTGATCTTTGTGAGAAACATTTTGTCAGGAAAGATTCATGGCTGTGTCTTTATCAGTGCAATGTCAGAATTATCAGTATCATCTGCTCTAGAAGCAGCAGTGGGACAATAACATGGCTTACTGTGGACACCATTTATCTTGGTAAACAACAGCTTCCTTGTGTTCACCTCACCTAGAGCCATCTGAAAGCTATTACTCTCCCCGAGATAAAAACAGGCAAGAGCAGAAGAGCGGTGGAAATCATAAAAGTTGCGAGTGCTGACATCAGCACAGAAAGAAGGCTTTGTTGGCTCGGTGGAGGCATCCTCCTCCCTATTTATTAATTTAATATATTTTAGGTTCACTTCAGCAGCTTGCCAGTCTACTGACATGCTTTGCATGAACTGTCTGACTCCCCCTTAGTCTCTTTATCTGTCCAAGCATAGTTTGAATGAATCTAACCCCAAGGCAAGATGTGGGACAAAACGTATTAACTAATAATTCTTAGCAGTTGCGTGAATATGCTTTATAGTAAGATCCAGATGGATGGAGTTTGTCACATAGGACTAGAAAATGAGTACCAGGATGTTTGGACTATTAGAATGCTAATTTATGCTTTACTAGACTGATATTAGGGATGACATTATGTGAACTGTCCTGATGCTGTTTCCCAGTGTCATTTGATCCACGTCTGGCTCACACACGGCAGTTTTCGTCAAAGTTTTTGGATTTGTTTTTTCAACAAGACAGACAGAAGGACACATGATCAGAGCAAAACATCTGGATCTTCTGTGTGTACAAACCTGCACTGATCCTGCACATGTGGATGCTGTGCAGAAACGAGCCTTACAAGCGCCCTGCGCATAGACAGACGCATAAGTCTGCCCCCCTTGACGACAGAGCGTGCATTTCAGTGTATGAATGCATAATACATAAGAATGCGTACACACATACAGTAGGAGCTTGTGACAGCTTAAACCAACACAGTCTGTGTTGATGCGTAGATACTGACACGTGTTAGACTCTTGGCCTGCGCAGAGGGCCAATCATCTGGGGAGGTGGGAGCGACTCCAGGCTCCAGTGGTTCCCTCCAAATCACAGTCAGACTAGGAATTGTGGGATCTCTGAAGTATTCACAGCTGTAGGTCCAGCTGGCTTTTCCAGAGTTGTTGAAAACAAACAAAAAGAGACAAAAAGAGGAGGAGAGGAAACAAAGGAAATATAGGAGGGCGTTCACAACAGCCAGCAGGCCAACTTCTGATACCCCTTTTAAAAATGACGAACAAACTGCAAATTATTTCAAAATCACTGAATAAGTCTGACACAATTAAAATACTATGACCTGGAAAAGTTTAACATCTTTTAAATTCTGATCAAGATTATTTTTTTTTTATAAATAATGCAAAATAAATATTGTATTAATTATTAATTGCCTATTTAGGAAATTATGTAGTTAAAATAAATAACTTCCATCACTTTTTCCTGCCATCAGCTCCCTATGTGAACTACATCCGGAAGGACCCGGCTTCTCCGTGCTCCCTGACGGAGGCTCTGGAGTATCTTCAGGTCGACGTCCTAGAAGACCTGATGGAGAAGGACAGCCTGGCAGCCAATCAGAATCAGCCTCCCAAAAACAAGCCTCGCAACTTCACCGTGGTCGCCATGGAGGGCTGCCACTCATTTATCATCCTGGACTGGGGCCGCCCACTGAAGGATGATATGGTGTCAGGTAAGAAATGTTTTTCCAGAACTTAAAGTTGAATATTTGCTAAGAAAACAGTACATAAATCCTAGATGTTTGTTTGGACTTGTGTATTTATTTGGTCAAAACTGTAATAAATAATTAAGTTTTATTTATTTCTCTGCTGTGATTGTACCCCAGTCGGGTGCCATTAAACCATAGACTGAATATAAAGATGGACGACATGACAGCTCCCCAAAAGTGAAGCCAAAACATCTGGATCGCCCCCTGGTGGCTGGCTGCAGTATAGGTCATAAATCCTACCCCCTCCATGTTAGCAGATGGGACAAAACTAAAAAGTCAAAGCACACGTCAAATAATTTTTTCCCAAAGATGGTTTCTGTGATTTTAGGTAGTTGTTATCACGCTGATGTATGTTCAAGTGTTAATTTTTCTGATAAGTTTGGTTTTAATTAGTTATTTGATCCTGTTAAAAGAGGGTGAGACGTCATGATTGACAGCTGCTCTGAGTGAAGTAGTTGCGGAGCTGGAGGCTCGGGAATTGTACGTGAAAAGGAGATGTAACTTTAACTTTCCATAACCGTCACTAGTCTGTGTCGGTTTGATCATAAATGTAGTTATAGAGATATTATGGTTAGTAGTTGTGTCTTTCTAGCCAAACAGCTACTGTGATGCTAACATAGCAGCTAGGTGACTCACACGAACAAGCTGCGGCCGTGCTCGGCTCGTGAATGACTCGGGCGGGTGTGTGGGCGTGACCTTGATACAGCTGCTCCAGCCCCCCGATCACTACTGCAGACTTTGGCTCCAAATTACGTGAAAATCTGGGAGGAAGTGGAGACGCGTCGTCCATCTATATATACAGACCATTGTCGAATGGGAGGGCTTCAAATGATAAAAATGTGAAAAAACGTGATAGAAACATGGCATTTATGTTTGTTTAATATATTAATTGGAGGAATGTTAGAGTCCACATGTATCTGATGGTTTTGTTTGCCGCTATTTTTTGTCTCGGTTTTATCAGCCTCTCATCTGCTGTGGTTTAGGATATGCCTTTAACAAGTTACCAGCATCCCCCCTGACTGGTTTTAAGAACTCGCTCCTGCAGTTTATTGTGAATTAATCATGAAAAACAGACTACATTGAACACATGGAATAGGGCTTTTCAGCTCTCTTCAGTTTCTCAGGGAAAACCAAAACTCCTATGATCTAGAAAGTGACGCATGGGTTAAAAAAGGGACAGAGACGAGAGTGAAGATAACAGCATACTGTATGAGACGTGGTGGACTATCAGAGGTAGCAGTCTGGCCCGCTAGAAAGTTTTCTTTGGCAGGAAAATACAAGCTCCTGGTCATGCCGCGGGTTCGTCCGTCCACTGATGTGTAAAACAGATAGTTGGTCTGTACTGTCACTGGTATTTCTTCCCCTCTTTCTTTCCATCTGTTCTCCTAGGTGTTTCCTCTCTGCTCACACACACACACTATCCTGACACTTTACTTATTACTTTAATGCATTTTTGCACTTAATTAGTCTGGACATTTTGGCACCTGATCGCTATTTTTTCCCATTTCAAATACTTACTCTGTGATTTAGTTTTATCTTACATACCACGGTGCATTCCAGAAACTCATTTCTATTAAGTGTTGTGACGCTGATGTACCGTTTTTCTACTGTTATGTGCGATATCAAAGATAAGTTGGCTCTGAGAACTTTGAACTTTTAGATGAACCTTTTATGTGAATTTCCTTATAAACCACATTGCAAAGACGTGCACTGTAAATACAGCAGACATCTGACACACACACATGTGCAGGTACAGTACACACATGCAGATACAATCACAAGGTGCTGTTTTAGTTATTAGAGCGTGTTTTCACAACCATGTCTTACGAGTTATGGGTCACGGCTTTCAAAACAAGTGGATGGAAACAGCTGTTAGCAAGTGGACTCAAGAGATGAGGGACATTGGCTTGAGTTTTTACCTGAGCCCAACTTCTGGTTCCTTTAACTCTGATGCATAGAGGACCTTTTGCTTAAAGATTTTGGACAAATCATACTCATTATTCAGTATTACAAGTGTTGTATTTGGCTCAAAGGACCAACTACACACATTTATACCTAAAGCAGGAAAATACAGAATAGGCAGTAGTCCACATACTACTCTATCAAACCTCAGTTTAACAATGTAGAATGGAGAAGGAATGAAAAACCAAAAGAAGAAAAACAAAGTAGCTAGTATTTCCCTTCTCTCCTGTCAGCCGCCAGCTGTGTTGGTGCAGCTCCAGTACAAATAGAAACTCAGACTCAAAAGTCCAATAGAAACAGTTGGTAGTTTGATGTGCGGCAGAGCTGGTCTCAATAGTTTTAAAGTGAATGAGCGAGAGCCGCGTGACCTGAGGTTGCTTACCGGATTCTACGGATTAGTCTGCGTGACTGAGAAGAAGAAGAAAACACACAGGCAGGTTGGAGGACAGTCAGCATGAGTTATAGAAAATGCCAGGGCGGCAGTATTTCTTCACATAAATGTGTATGGGAGACCACCTACTCTCACAAAATAATTGAATGCATAAAGTAAATGTTCATACTTTATAAAGAGTCGTAGGTCATGCGAGTCCAAGGTTGATAAAGTAAAAAACCTGGTGGGTTTGTTACCTTTGGACAGAGCCAAACTAGCTGTTTCCTAGGGCTGGAGATATAGAGAAAAGATCAAATATTACAATATTTTTGACCAAATACCTTGATAATATTGCAACAATATCGTCTAATATTTACACAAGGAGATTTTTGATAAATAATCAGTAATAATGACTAAGTGGGTAAAGGTTAATAACAGCTAGAACAGTCTGGTAATTCAGATAATTACATCACTTTACTGTAATTCAGCCTTTAAAACCAGGAAAAGACAACATTTATGCCATATTACAATATTAGAATATCCAAAATCTAAGACGATATCTAATCTCATATAACAATATTGATATAATAACGATATATTGCCCAGCCCTACTGTTTCCAGTTTTTGTGCTAAGTTAAGCTAACTGGCTGCTGGTGCTAGCTTCATATTTACCTATAGACATGAGAGTGGTATCGACTGTCTCTTCTAACTCTTGGTAAAAAAAAAGTGTCTCAAAATGTCAAAGTATTCCTTTAATGTTGAACCTCGGGGTATTGTGTTTCACTTGAGACTGAGTTTCACTGTCAGACATTGTCTATGTTTATTCCAACTACTGAGTTCTCCCTTTTGTCCTGTATTGTTCCCTTCAGGCTACATGGTCCACAGTGCTTCATATGACGATGTCCTCAACAATAGATGGTCCACTAGACCCTCCAGCGGGACACACCTGCCTGTGGAGAATCTCAAACCCAACTCTAGGTAACACATAACCCACCTGTGATTATATCATTGTGTGTGCATGCATAATAATACGTATTACGTACATAAGGCTGCGTCTAAAATCACATACTCTGCACTACATATCCAATATGTATACTATCATTCAACATACTTTTGTGTGAATAAACAGTAATATGTATCTCTTTGGACGCACTGAGCAGTAATTTACGTTGTCACTTCCTTAGAGTCACCTTGCCAGTTGGAGACACGTCACTAATTTAAAACTAATTTTAAAAATATATGTATATATACCGAAAATTGTATGTAATTCGCGTACAATTGGTTTCATACTAAGGTTTCGGACATACATAAAATCTCACATACTGTTTTTAGCGTATTAAATAGCATGTTGGTATGGAATTTTGGACGCAACCACACTCTTAGAGAGAGGTTGGCGTGAGCATGTGCACAATGCTTTCAGGCTCAGTGATTCAAAGTATCATCTCACACATGGGAGTCATAGAGAAAGAAAAAAATGAACTTACAAACAAAGATTTGCTTGGTTGAAAGATCTCTTGCCCTGACCTGCATGTAATGTTTATGATGAGGTTGCTGCCTGAGGTGCAGGTGCTTGGCTGCGGCTGAGTGTTTATATCATTATGCTGTCATCACATAATGCACAGAACATGCATCTTGTCTGGATGTCTGTGTTGTGAGTTCATGTATGCATGTATGTATACGTGTTTGTTGGTACTATTCCATGTTTATGTGGGAAAATGTTGCCAATTGTGATATCGAACCAGAATGACACTGATCTAAGCAGAGTGTGAGTTGGATACTGATACTGTAATGCCTGTATAAGAGATCAGAAAAGCCTCAGAGTGAAGGAAATCTGTTAGGCTAAATGGAGGCAGGTCAAAAAAACACTGTTGAACCTGCACCAAAATGTGACATGCTGTAAAACTCTAGAGATCTTGGAAAATTCAACAAAACATAAATACAGCAGAGATTATCTGACACTTCCACACAGATACAGTCACCTCGGTCTGTTTCAGTTATTAGAGCGCGTTTCCAAAACCCTGTCTTACGAGACACGGGTTACGGTTTTCAGAATAAATGCACGAAAATATCTCTTAGCACATGGGCCCAAGAGAGGAAGGGAGAGTTCTCACCCAAAACCCCCAAATATCTGGCTCCTTTTACAGCTGCGCATTAAGCACCTTTTGCTTGAAAGCTGTAAGTGTCAATGATACATGTAAAAGTGCTCTTAGCAAATGTACTGTTTGAACAATTTTATGTGGGACTAAAGGATCAGAATAGGAATAAATTGCCTGCCATTCGCCTAAAACGTGCTAGCTGTATGTCAGATAAGAATCTGGTGGAAAAACAGTTTCAGATGTGAGTTGATCAGGGACATAAGTATCCTCTGGCCCAGTGGAGGCACGAATCTGCTTGAGGTGTTATGATAGGTGTCTCGTCCTGGGCCTTAGGAAACCAAACACCTGCTGCTGAACACAAACAGAGCTGCGTGCATTGGGTAAAGTTTTCCAAGATTCTGCAAAGAGGGATTCCCTCCCTTGGCAACCAGTTTGTATTCATGATAGTGCATCTCTCGTGGTTACAGTTGATCCTGGGATAGTTTATGCGACAGTGTTGGCATTTCCCATGCTGCAGGCTCCTTCTGGCTGCCAGAACAACTGAGCTACTATAGTCCTAAACACACAGATATGTGCACTCACATGTGGACAAATTTCCTTGGATCCACAAGATTTCCTGCTCATGAAAACTGAGAAATGGAGTGAATTTCAAAGGACTTTAAAACTTGATTATCTCATCCCACTGGATGATTTTAAACTTTGAACTTTGTATCTTCATAGAGATGCCCGTTCTCAAAATCAATTAATCATTTAACTAATTTTTCAAGCAAAAATGCCAAATATATTTTCAGGCAATGGTCACTCGTCACCTGTTTTTCAGGTAATTAATTCTCTTTGTTGTTTGGACAAAACTAGATGACGTCACCTTGGGCTCCAGGATCCATTTTCACTGTTCTTTGATGTTTTATAGATCAAAAAATGTATCCATTAATCAAGAAAATAATCATCAGATTAATTGATAATGAAAGTAATTGCTAGTCGTAGCCCTAGTCTTCTCTTTGTACCTATTTCTTCTGTTGTATTCAGGTCTCTTTTGCAAAAGGGATCTTGATCTCTGATTAAATAGATAATATAGATAAGATACAAATAGCTAACTGGTGAATTTGAAACCTCCATACTTGTTTTTCCACTTCTTTTCAAAAATATGAGTGTCATTACATGCCCTAGAATAGTTTACAGTTTATAATCGACTTCAGTTTATAATCGACTGAACTATGTGGCTGAACTATCATAAATGTATATACTGAGGCTGAATTAGGCTCACAGTGTTTGTGCAGTTGCCACATAGATTTTCATCTCAAGAGAAGACTAGAAGATTGATACTCTGAATGAAGCTGAGAGCTCTCAATATGTATTGAAAGTTTCAAATGGCTATCTTGGCTCCATGTTGTATTTTGTGGTCTTTTCTCTGTTTTCATATTCTGACTCACATTTTCTTTTTTTTCTACCTTCTCCAATTTCTTCTCCAGTTTCTTCTATCATTACATCATCTCACTGCAGCTGCCTTGCCTTGCCGTGTCCTCTCCCTCTCCCTCTCCCTCTTCCTCTCTCTCTTTCTGATATGTATTTTGGTCACCGTTGTCACGTGGCTGTGGTGATTGGATCCAGGCCTCGTGGCTGTACGTGGTGAAAGTTTCTGGCTAGGAATTGACAGACCATGAACTTACTGTATGCGACCTTGCAGACTGGAGGAAAGCACATATGCGCACAATACTGTATTAATGAACACACACTTGCACGAACACATCAGCCAGCTACAGTGGAAAAATTTGCACACTCAAAGTTGGCATCGGTGGAGTTGTTTTTAATCTGATAGGATTTAATAATTTCATCCACCTCCCAGAGACAACGTGAACTCACTGTCATATTAAAGCTCTCTGTGAGAAATGTCTCTTTTGAGGACTCTTTCTCTTTTTCTACCTCCCATTTATCCATTCTCTTTCAGCATACATCTATCCCTGTGCTTTACTTTTTCCACCTCCCTCTTTTTTTCTGTCTCTCATTCTTATCCTCTATCCTGTATCTCCTCAATCTCCACTTGTCTAGATGTCTCTTTTTCCCCTCACAGCCCTTCCCTCCACTCTCCTTCTCCCTTCAACACGAGCCAAATAGCCATTTTATTGTGCTGCGCTCACTTTGGATTCATATGAATATAAAACAGACTACTCTTAAATCAGCCGGACTGAAGCATGCCCAGTCATCTGCTATGGTCATTACCATTTTCCTCACCTTCACGCAGTCACAACAACACTGGCAGAATGACTACTAAATCTCTCATTAAATCCTTATGCTGTTGTTTGTTTTCATTCAGGTACTACTTTAAAGTGCAGGCCAAGAATGTGTTTGGTTTGGGACCTTTCAGCGATACACTCACCTATGTCACCGAATCAGGTGTGTATCCTGTCAACGCCTGCAAAGATAAACTTTGAGACGTCTCATTGACTACAGTTCAACCCGCACTCAAACTGGATTTAGATTTTCTGCTGTACTGCAGCATGCAACGAAAATGTCATGGTGACATTCATTGTTTTGCAATGCAAGATATTCAAATATAAAACCATCCTTGCGGTAAAAGCAGACTACCAGATGTAATCTGCATTATGTGCATTATGGGGCTTTCATTCTCAAAGTCAGGTGAATGCATTAAATCTGCAGTGCTGCCTGTGTGCTTTTCCTCCCTTGTGAAATGATCGCATTCTTTCTTTCAGACGATCCTCTTCTCATCGAAAGACCACCTGGTAAGTCCATACACCGACTGCACGTCTCTAATTTAAGGTGCACAAGCAAGCCATGTCTTACCCAAGCTGCACTGAGGTTTTAAAGAGAGAGTCTACGTTCTGTTAAACAAGGATATACATTTTGTGGATTTTCATTCCTCGACCATTTCCGATCAGTAGCCCTCCTGTGATTGCTACTGGTGGTGTCTGGAAGGTAACCCCCAAATTGCGAAAACTTGCCCGACGACCTATCCTAACCTTAACCATTCAAGTTCAATGCCAAACCTTGACCATCTCGCGAGAGTTTCCAAATTTGCTACTGTGTATAGGCAAACGTCACTCTGATTCTATCTCAGAAACATTGTATTGTGTAAATGTGGACCGAAAAGTATTAAGAAACTGCGGCACAGAAATCTCAAAGATATGTTCTAGGTAGCTAGTTGTATCCATTACACACAGTAGTTTGTTCATGAGAGAGCAGTTATACATTTATTTTTCAACTATAAAATGTCCCATTTAGCACATATCTTGGTCACTATTCTTTAAGTTAGCAATTAAAGAATAGTGACCAAGATATGTGCTAAATGTCATTTTGGCCCTCCCGAAGTGGCACCAGAGGGTGGATTTAAGATATTATATTATATTATATTATATTATGATTATTAATATATTAAATAAGATATTTTTAGGCGACTAAAATGTTACAGTTAACTTTCATGAACTGAAAACACACTATGAAAGGGTTTAAGTTGTAAGATGAAAACTCCCAGAATGG
>CAKAKR010049885.1:0-14153 GCA_916700685.1 Adelosebastes latens | reverse complement strand
ACAATAAAAATGTAGAGCGTGGTTTGGGAGCATGCTTGGTGTTTGGCAGGACTTTGAGGAAGTATGTATCAGGAAAATAAAATCTGATATTTTCAGTTCCTTGTAAGCCATACCTGCTTTGAATAAAATCACAAGGGCATATTGTGCTTGGCAGGACTTTTTTTCCCCCTTGATCTATACTTCCTCATAGAAACATGTGTGTTTGTCTATGGTCAAGTTCTGAAACACACACACACACACACACACACACACACACACACGTGTTTCCATCACTTTAGAGGACATTACATTGACTTACATTAATTTCCTGGAAACTTACCATTGTCGGGGAAGCGTGACACCCACCCTACGGTCCCCCACCGCAGGTTAGGGTTAGGGCTGTCAGCACTTGTTGCTGCTAGCACCGATAGCTGCTAGCCGTCGGCTCAGACACCTCGGTGTTCACGCACGCAATTCCGGTGCTGCAGGTTATAGCTGCTGCGGTAGTGAGCCAATCACACGCCGCAATAAATCAAACAACGCTTGTGGTGATTGGCTACAAGCAAATGGTCCTTCTTTTCTAGATCAGGGCACAAAAAGGATCGATTACCGTTTGACTGGAGAGGTTTCGATACTACAGGTGAGCAGGAGTGTGAGGTGAGTGCAGGACTAATGAGGTGACAGGTGAACGTGATCAGGGCTGGGCACACAACCAAAAAGGCGGGAAAACACACAAAGACAGGAAGTAAAATCCAAACATGCCACAAGAGGAGTGAACTTTCAAAATAAAACAGGAAACAGACTAAACAAAAACCCAAGACCATGACACTATTATCATATACAGTGTAGCTGATTTGCAGAATAAAGAAGGATAGGCTATATGTTCTAACATAGAACTTCATGCGAATTCGCCAGTTTCATTAACGCATTACCACAACTTGAGATTTTTAGGTTGTAGCGGGCTCAGTTTTAAAGCTATATGCCATGTCATACTAGCTTGTCAGGAAGGAGGCTAAATAACGCTACATTTTTATGTTAAATTTTGTTTATGGACAATATTTGTCATTGTTTTGTGTTTTTAATTGATTTCACATAATAAATATATACATACATTTGCATAAAGCAAGTATATTTGGCCACTCCCATGTTGATAAGAACATTAAATACTTCACCATTCTCCTTTTAAGGTACAATTTGAACAGATAAAAAATGTGTAATTAATCACAATTAAATATTTAATCGATTGACTACCTTTGTTGAGTTAGAATTTTTCTGTAAACAATATCACAATTACTTTTTTGTACGTTCATTTTTCACATAAAAATGTCCCTTTTAGCAGTTTGATAAATATGGATCCTGGTTTGTCAGCATGATGGGAATAAGGTGATGAAAATACATTAAAGGTCCCATATCGTGCTCATTTTTAGGTTCATACTTGTATTTTATGTTTCTACTGGAACATTTTTACCCTCTGTCTGAAACGCTCCGTTTAAGTGCATTTCAAAGGAATTGCGTTGCTAGGCAACAGCTTGGGTCCATGTTTCCTTCCTGTCAGCTGATGTTAATTACATACACTGCAACAGGAAATAAACTGGGACACATTTAGAATGTTTATGTTAAAAACTGCGAAATGGTCTAAATATTGTATATTTGTGACATCACATATGGACAAAAATCCTGACGGCTTGTTTCAAAAGCACAGTTTCTGAATACGGGCTGTTTATTTCTCTGTGGATTGAGCATATTTGATATTTTTACTGTATTTATATAGCACTTTAACCTACTTTATGATATAAAAGACATGGAAATCTCACTTTTTATAATATGTGAGCTTTAAAATACTCAAAGTAAAGTTTCTATTTTGTAGAGACTGAAGCAAACACACTTCACATGCAAAGTTGTCTTTATTGATGAAGCAGGAAATGTGCAGAATTAAGTGATACAGAGACTTAATATTCAATCATTCATTAACATTGGTGTTGAACAGCCATTTGATATAGTTTGATTTCATTGAGTTTAACAATATACCATTGATACTTTCTGATTTCACCGGTAGTATTACCGTAATATAATTGATCACATTGTTTTATATAGAAAAGGAGGAAAAGGATTATAGAGGCCATCACCAAAATGATTTAACATTGTGAGTGTTGGGGATTCTCAGCTGTGCCACCATGAGGAAGACTCTCTCAGGCTTTCACTGATTAAAACACAGGTACTCAACGTGGCCTTTAGTGCCCGCGTTGAGATTTTTCTCAATAACAGCGATACCAGCCTTCTTGTACACTGGAACAACAGCAGTGTTGAGGACCAGGGTGATGGCCTTGATGGGCTTGGTGGCCTTGCCGGATTCCTCTTTCTTGTACCACAGGTACAGCGGGGGGCTTCCGACCAACTCGTTGAAGTTTAGATTCACTGGCTGGTATTCCTGCTGCTGAAGGGCCTGAAACTCGGATTCAGTGGTGGAGACTTTCAGATCGCTGAGTGCACGCTTGGGATCGGTGGTCTGACGGTACCAGATGAAGATGAACTCTCTTCCCACACCCCTGCGAGCGTTTTCATCCACACGGATGTAACCATCCTTAATGTACTCTTCGTCGGATTTGAAGGAATCGGTGACGGAGACGTCGCAGATGTAGGTTGGTTTCTCTCTCTTCACCCACATGTAGAACCAGTCCCCTCCAGCCCCGCGGTTCAGATCACAGGCCACTTTCTCCCAGCCTTCTTGAAACTTCTTGGCTTCCTCTTCTGCAGTTGTAGTGACTTCAAGGTCCACTATGGGAGTATCATACTCTCCTCCGGGCCCTTGGAATAACCACATGTAGATGGAATCAGCTCCTGGTGATTGATAGTACTTTATGTACCCTGCTTTGATCAATCCAACACTCATCTGAACGTTGAATGTGAGTTGAATCCTGGTGATTGGTGGATCGTCGTTTCCTTTTTTGAACCAAAGGTGGCTGGCTTTTCCTTCCTCCCCTTTGTTCAGATTAACATTGATTTTCTTGAAGCCTTGTGACTTGAGGCTTTTCTCATCAACTCCGTGCTGGTGCACATCAATGTGTGTGATGTAGCCGGCCATTGTGGGTAACTGCATTAAAGAAAGACAAATCGTGAGTAAACAGAATATGACAAGTTACCAGCATGACTGTGCCTTTTCAGGTAAGATCCAATATAATCATGACAAATTTAAATATCAGTTGTCAAATATGAATCACCACAATGACATCTAAAATAAGTAATATATTAAATGTGCATGCATACTGCACCAACTTACACTGAATATAATCCATATATTCATAACCCAATTCCATAATAACCTTTCAGCATATTGTAATTCAAGTGTTCTGAGAGAAAACAAGACTTCTGCACCTCCTCATGGCTCTGTTTTCAGACTTTAGAAAATCTAGACCATGACGGGACACTTTGACCAATCACAGGTCATTTCAGAGAGAGAGAGAGCGTTCCTATTGGCTGTTCATTCAACAGAGGCAGCTTTCAAACACTCGGGAACTATTTCTTTTTCTATTCCTTGCATAAAATGTTTTCAGAAACATCTTGTAGTGTATTATTAAGCTGTAAAATGAGAAAGTTTGCTCCGGCTGGAGGACGGTGCTTGGTATTTCCTTAAAGTGGCAGTAGGCAGTATATTTTTTGGCATCATTTGGCAAGAATTCCATAATAACCTTTCAGCATATTGTAATTCAAGTGTTCTGAGAGACTTCTGCTTCTCCTCACGGCTCTGTTTTCAGGCTTAAAAAAATCTAAAAAAGCCTGTGACGGGAGACTTTGACCAATGAGAGAGCGTTCCTTTTGGCTGTGCTCCGGTCATGTGACTGAAACTTGGCGTTCCTTCATCAGATTTTACCATGGCGGCTACGTCACAAACTTTCTCATTTTACAGCTAAACCGTGCACTACAAGATGATTCTGAAAACATCTGAGGAGAGAAATAGGCATTAAAGTAACATAATATTGATTCATATTTGATCAGCGCTGCCTAGTTTGACCGTTTGGTCGGAGTTCGCGAGTGATTGACGACCAGCTCTCATGGACTGCAGACCTCAGATCAGCTCTAACTGCTTGTTTTCCTCCGGTATGTGAAATCTTGCAGATGCCGTTCGGAGCACCGGAGGACACAGAGTTACATGATTTTTTTTAGATTGCCTGTCTCATGCACTAATGTCACGATATAGCGACCGTTTTAAAAAAAACACTTTTTTTAAACCATATTTGCTCCAATCTCGCCAACTTCAGCTTTAACTGTTCTCAACATGGCTGCCAGGTCACAAACTTTCTCGTTTCACAGCTAAACAGTAGCATTTCTACCTACTTCAGCTTGAAAGGGAGATATCCAGGTGTATAGGGTAAAAAGTTTAACTAATAGACATCACCATAAAACTTCTCCAGCTGATTACTGACATTAAGACAATTATTTTTTTTATTAGAAGTTTTCTGGAATGCTATGTTTAAATATGTAAATGAAGCATTATCTAATGCTAACTTTTGGGTGAATTTAGGAGAAATCTACAGACACAAATAGACAAAATGTAATAAAATGAACACCTAAATATGTATTTTGGATGTTTTCTTTCCACTAGTCTGAAAGAAGAAGACATGTTATGGGAGCAAAATAGCCCCAAATCTCAAAATTGACCAGTGCATGATCTGAAATAGAAAAATGAATCGTCTACATCAAGAAAATAATAAATTCTTAAAGACTTACGTGTCTGTTGACAGTCGGTGATCGGCAGTAAGAAGTCAGCTGGTCTTCTGAATTCTGTTGTACTTGACCACAAGTTAGCTGCCTTTATATAGAGAACAGAGATGCTCTGGCTCATTGTGGAAAGTACCAGTGAGGACTCATTTTCCAAAGAAATTGACACCTAACCAAAAGATATCCATATCTTACCTTAAAGTGAATGTTATCACACTCAACCCCTAAATTCGTGCCAAAACAAGCACAAAAGGTGCCTTTTCCTACGCCCTGGGTGTGTTTATTTGGACTATTTCATCATTTCAAGTTCAATGCAGCAGAAAGGTTAAATCTGGATAAAACTTAATATCTTAATATGTTAAATCATGTCTTTAGGGTGAACCGGTCCAACCTTCCATTCAGAACTATAGCAAAGAAAAGCAATGCACTGTAATTCATATATATACCACAAAATCAATTTGTATGTAACCAGTTAGTATAAAGAGAGACAAATGCCATGAAGACAGAAGGTTACGGTGGATGGGTATTGTATTTTAATATTTCATTTATTGTCATGTAATATTTTAACTTTTATGCGTGTCTAAAAACCGCTAGGAAAACACGCCGCAAGAGAGGAGCAAACCCTAACCCTTACACATTAGAAAGTTTTAATCTTGGGTTCACGAGTAATAAAAGCAAAGGATTTTTACTTTATTTTGAGTCCAAAATGTCCCTTTTAGCAGTTTGATAAATATGGACCCTGGTTTGTCAGCATGATGGGAATAAGATGATGAAAACACATGGAAACACTCAAAATGAAGTTTCTATTGTGTAGAAACTGAAGCAAACACACTTCATATGCAAAGTTGTCAGAATAAAGTGATACAGAGCCTTAATATTCAATCATTCATTAACATTGTTGAACAACAGCCATTTGAAATAGTTTGATTTCATTGAGTTTAACAGTAGAACCCAAATACCATTGATACTTTCTGATATTACCGGCAGTATTACTGTGATATAATAATCACATTGTTTTATATAGAAAAAGAGAAAACAACATATTCCAAATATTGCATCCTGTGCTGTCCTCTCTCAGAATACATGACTCCTGTCTGTCCCCAGAGTTCCTATCATGTCCCCTTCCTCTGGAATAACCTTCATACTAATATCAGACAGTTGAAGCCTTAAAATTCCAATTTAAAACTCGTCTTATCTTCTTAACTTTCAGTTATTTGCTTATTCTTTTATTACTTCCTTGTACCAGTTGGTCGGTCATTGTGCAATCAGTTTTATTCCAAAGAATGTTTCTTTCTATCTGTTGCCATTGTCCTCCCAGTTGGTCAGTCCTTGTGCAATCATTACCTGTGAAGAGTCATATTCCAAAGAAATTTTCTTTTTCCAAATAACACATCAAAGGTCAAACAGTTGGCTATAAACAGGCTGGTTATGTACAGACAAACACTTAACCTAACGTGATTCAATCAGATATGTATAGAAGTCTGGATAAGCAATATCCGGCCACTACAATCAACCTTAATTTATTATGGTATTGCGAACGCTTAGGTTCAGGCAAGGTCACAAAATAATTATTAGACATGCGTATAAAACAAACATTTGTATCACAAGAGATGAATGCAAAATTACATTCCAAACATACGTCAAATTGCATTGAAGTCGATGGGATCTTTGGTTTTCTATCCCCCAAAAGGGGGCGTCTTGACTTTTTGCGAAGTACCCGTATGTTCCGGTCTGATGTATCGAACATGCATGTGTCCCAGAGAAACTGACACCATTTTGCAAAAAGTAGAAAAACTCGAAAGGTTTAATACATTTATACGTATCACCTCGAAGGAACCAATTCGGTTCAATAATGTGTAGTAAATGAAACAACTAGTTAGAGAAATAAAAGTCCTACGTTGCAAACAGAATGGTATCCACAATTATATGAATGGATTTGAAGATACATAACTGACATGTCAATCATGGCTGTTTTTCCCGCTGAATAATAACAAGCAACTTTGGGTTGAAGAAAAATCTGTTTCCATCACATCATCTGTGCTTTCCTGAATAACGTATTCAGATTTGGGTACATCCCTAATATAAATGCACTCGTCTTAACTTTTGTTTCATATGCTGTGGTGTTCATTACGACAGTTACCCTCTCTTTATCCACACGGTGGATATTTTTTTCATTCTAAACATATATTTAGACAAGATTGAATTACAATAAAAATGTAGAGCGTGGTTTGGGAGCATGCTTGGTGTTTGGCAGGACTTTGAGGAAGTATGTATCAGGAAAATAAAATCTGATATTTTGAGTTCCTTGTAAGCCATACCTGCTTTGAATAAAATCACAAGGGCATATTGTGCTTGGCAGTACTTTTTTTCCCCCTTGATCTATACTTCCTCATAGAAACATGTGTGTTTGTCTATGGTCAAGTCCTGAACACACACACACACACACACACTTCAAAATAAAACAGGAAACAGACTAAACAAAAACCCAAGACCATGACACTATTATCATATACAGTGTAGCTGATTTGCAGAATAAAGAAGGATAAGCTATATGTTCTAACATAGAACTGGCACGGCTAAAAAGTAGTTGTGTTAAAGTTAAGGCTGTCAAAATTAACATGATAATTACGTGTTCATGCAAATTTGCCAGTTTCTTGAGATTTTAAGGTTGTAGCAGGCTCAGTTTTAAAGCTAGATGCCATGTCATACTAGCTTGTCAGGAAGGAGGCTAAATAACGCTCCAAAGCTCCATTTTTATGTTAAATTTTGTTTCTGGACAATATTTGTCATTGTTTTGTGTTTTTAATTGATTTCACATAATAAATATATACATACATTTGCGTAAAGCAAGTATATTTGTCCACTCCCATGTTGATAAGAACATTAAATACTTCACCAATCTCCTTTTAAGGTACATTTTGAACCGATAAAAAATGTGCAATTAATCACAATTAAATATTTAATCGATTGACTACCCTTGTTGATTTAGAATTTTTCTGTGAACAATATCAGTATTACTTTATTGTACTTTCATTTTTCACATAAAAATGTCCCTTTTAGCAGTTTGATAAATATGGATCCTGGTTTGTCAGCATGATGGGAATAAGGTGATGAAAATACATTAAAGGTCCCATATCGTGCTCATTTTCAGGTTCATTATATTTTAGGCTGCTACTAGAACATGTTTACATGCTGTAATGTTCAAAAAAACCTTTATGTTTGTCATACTCTCTGCCTGAATAAACCTGTATTTACCCTCTGTCTGAAACACTCTGTTTAAGTGCATTTCAAAAGAATTTCGTTGCTAGGCAACAGTTTGGGTCCATGTTTACTTCCTGTCAGCTGATGTTATTTATATACGCTGCAACAGGAAATAAACTGGGACACATTTAGAATGTTTACGTTTAAAACTGTGAAATGGTCTAAATATTGTATATTTGTGACATCACAAATGGACAAAAATCCTGACGGCTTGTTTCAAAAGCACAGTTTCTGAATACGGGCTGTTTATTTCTCTGTGGATTGAGCGTTTTTGATATTTTTACTGTATTTATATAGCACTTAAACCTACTTTATGATATAAAACACATGGAAATCTCACTTTTTATAATATGGGACCTTTAAAATACTCAAAGTAAAGTTTCTATTTTATAGAGACTGAAGCAAACACACTTCACATGCAAAGTTGTCTTTATTGTTGAAGCAGGGAATGTGCAGAATAAAGCGATACAGAGCCTTAATATTCAATCATTCATTAACATTGGTGTTGAACAGCCATTTGATATAGTTTGATTTCATTGAGTTTAACAGTAGAACCCATATACCATTGATACTTTCTGATATTACCGGTAGTATTACTGTAATATAATTAATCACATTGTTTTATATAGAAAAAGAGAAAAAGGATTAGAGAGGCCATCACCAAAATGATTTAACATTGTGAGTGTTGGGGATCCTCAGCTGTGCCACCATGAGGAAGACCCTCTCAGGCTTTCACTGATTAAAACACAGGTACTGAACGTGGTCTTTAGTGCCCGGGTTGAGATTTTTCTCAATAACAGCGATACCAGCCTTCTTGTACACTGGAACGGCAGCAGTGTCGAGGACCAGGGTGATGGCCTTGATGGGCTTGCCGGATTCCTCTCTCTTGTACCACAGGTACAGCGGGGGGCTTCCGACCAACTCGTGGACGTTTAGATTCACTGGCTGGTATTCCTGCTGGTGAAGGGCCTGAAACTCGGATTCAGTGGTGGAGACTTTCAGATCGCTGAGTGCACGCTTGGGATCGGTGGTCAGACGGTACCAGATGAAGATGTGTTCACTTCCCGCACCCTTGTGAGCATCTTCATCCACACGGATCCAACCATCCTGAAAATACTTTTCGCCGGATTTGAAGGAACCGGTGACGGCGACGTCGCAGATGAAGGTTGGATTCTCTCTCTTCACCCAGATGTAGTCCCAGGACCCTCCAGCCCCGCGGTTCAGATCACAGGCCAGTCTCTCCCAGCCTTCTTGAAACTTCAGGGCTTCTTCTTCTGCAGTTGTAGTGACTTCAAGGTCCACTATGGGAGTATCATACTCTCCAGACCCTTGGAAGAACCAAATGTAGATGGGATCAGCTCCTGGTTCTGGAATGAATGGAGTAGGGAGCTTTTTGTACCCTGCTTTGATCAATCCAACACTCATCTCATCGTTGAATGTGAGTTGAATCCTGGTGATTGGCGCAGTGCCGGGTCCATGATTGAACCAAAAACTGCTGACATTTCCTCCTTTTGTGGCTCTGGTCGGTTCACTTGCCCTTGGGTTTAAGGCTCGTGACCGGTTGAAGTTTATAGTACCGACGTTATTATAGTTTGAGCTGTGGTTCCCCATTGTGTGTAACTGCATTAAAGAAAGACAAATCGTGAGTAAACAGAATATGACAAGTTACCCGCATGACTGCTTTTTCATGTAAGTTCCAATATAATCATGACAAATTGAAATATCAGTTGTCAAATATGAATTACCACAATGACATCTAAAATAAATAATATATTAAATGTGCATGCATACTGCACCAATTTACACTGAATATAATCCATATATTCATAATCCAATTCCATAATAACCTTTCAGCATATTGTAATTCAAGTGTTCTGAGAGAAAACTAGACTTCTGCACCTCCTCTTGGCTCTGTTTTCGGGCTTTAGAAAATCTAGACCTTGACGGAAGACTTTGACCAATCACAGGTCATTTCAGAGAGAGAGCGTTCCTATTGGCTGTTCATTCAACGGAGGCAGCTGTCAATCACTCGGGAACTATTTCTTATTCTATTTCTTGCATAAAACGTTTTCAGAAACATCTTGTAGTGTATTATTAAGCTGTAAAATTAGAAAGTTTGCTCCGGCTGGAGGGCGGTGCTTGGTATTTCCTTAAAGTGACAGTAGGCAGTATATTTTTTGGCATTATTGGGCAAAAATTCCATAATAACCTTTCAGCATATTGTAATTCAAGTGGTCTGAGAGATAACTAGACTTCTGCACCTCCTCATGGCTCTGTTTTCAGGCTTTAAAAAATCTAGCCCGTGACGGGAGACTTTGGCCAATCACAGGTCATTTCAGAGAGAGAGCGTTCCTATTGGCTGTTCATTCAACGGAGGCAGCTGTCAATCACTCGGGAACTATTTCTTATTCTATTTCTTGCATAAAACGTTTTCAGAAACATCTTGTAGTGTATTATTAAGCTGTAAAATTAGAAAGTTTGCTCCGGCTGGAGGGCGGTGCTTGGTATTTCCTTAAAGTGACAGTAGGCAGTATATTTTTTGGCATTATTGGGCAAAAATTCCATAATAACCTTTCAGCATATTGTAATTCAAGTGGTCTGAGAGATAACTAGACTTCTGCACCTCCTCACGGCTCTGTTTTCAGGCTTTAAAAAATCTAAAAAAGCCTGTGACGGGAGACTTTGACCAATGAGAGAGCGTTCCTTTTGGCTGTGCTCCGGTCATGTGACTGAAACTTGGCGTTCCTTCAACAGATTTTACCATTGCGGCCACGTCACAAACTTTCTAATTTTACAGCTAAACACTACACTACAAGATGATTCTGAAAACATTTGAGGAGAGAAATAGGCATTAAAGAAACGTAATATTGATTCATATTGGATTAGCGCTGCCTAGTTTGACCGTTTGTTCGGAGTTCGCGAGTGATTGACAGCTGCTCAGAGACAGCAGATTCCAGCTCGGCTCTGATTGGTTGTTTTCCTCCGGTCTGTGAAATCTTGCAGATGCCGTTTGGAGCACCGGAGGACACAGAGGCACATGATTTTTTTTTTTCAGATTACCTGTCTCATGCACTAATGTCACGATATAGCGACTGTTTTAAAAGAAAAACCACTTAAACATATTTGCATCAATCTCGTCTACTTCAGCTTTAACTGTTCTCAACATGGCTGCCAGGTCACAAACTTTCTCATTTCACAGCTAAACAGTAGCATTTCTACCTACTTCAGCTTGAAAGGGAGATATCCAGGTGTATAGGGTAAAAAGTTGAACTAATAGACATCACCATAAAACTTCTCCAGCTGATTACTGACATTAAGACAATTATTTTTTTGTAGGACAAGATTCAGGTTCAAGGTTCAAAATTCTTGTTTCAATTTGTTGACATATTAAAGTAAAGGATTTTTACAGAGGGAATTTTGAATATCTCTTTGTATCACTCCATAAATCAGAAAACACTGTCAACAGCCATAAAAAAAAAAAAATTTTCACCATGTTTTTAAGAATAAAATGTTCTATAAATCAGGCTATGAATGATATACAGTATGAACAAACCCCTCTGTAAAAACCTTCAGAATAAAGATATAATAAAATTGGAAAGTTTGGTGAATGTTTGTGTTACTGATGTCAAGATTTCTGACTCAGAGTCTGAGAAAAAAGTAATTTTGAGAAAACAGCCTTTAAAGATATGGATTGTGAAATTCATTACATTTTGGAAACACTAAAGGTGAATAGTTTAAAATATTTAACTAATAGATATCACCATGAAACTTCCCCAGTTGATAACTACATTAAGACAATTATTTTTTGTATTACAAGTTTTCTGAAATGCTATGTTTAAATATGTAAATGAAGCATTATCTAATGCTAACTTTTGGGTGAATTTAGGAGAAACCTACAAACACAAATAGACAAAATGTAATAAAATAAACACTTAAATATGTATTTTGGATGTTTTCTTTCCACAAGTCTGAAAGAAGAAGACATGTTATGGAAGCAAAATAGCCCCAAATCTCAAAACTGACCAGTGCATGATCTGAAATAGAAAAATGAATGGTCCACATTAAGGAAATAATAAACTCTTAAAGACTTACGTGTCTGTTGACAGTCGGTGATCGGCAGTAAGAAGTCAGCTGGTCTTCTGAATTCTGTTGTACTTGACCACAAGTGAGCTGCCTTTATATACAGAACAGAGATGCTCTGGCTCATTGCGCAATCACTACCAGCGAGGACTCATTTTCCAAAGAAATTAATACCTAACCAAAAGAGATTAATGTCTTACCTTTAAATGAATGTTATCACACTCAACCTCTAAATTCCTGTTAAAACAAGCACAAAGTCTGCCTTGTCCCACACCCTGTGTGTGTTTATTACCTCCGCAAAGGCCAAAGGCCTTGGGCCAAGGAGGTTATGTTTTTACCGGCGTTGGTTTGTTTGTCTGTCTGTCCGTTAGCAGGATTACTCCAAAGGTTCACGATGGATTTTAATTAAATTCTTTGGAGGGGAGGGGTGTGGCACAGTGTACAATCCATTAGATTTTGGTGGCGATCCAGATCATGATCCGGATTCAGGAATTTTTTTAAGGATTCCGATCAGCCTGAGCATTAAGACGACAGGGTATAACACGTGCGCAGTGTAGCTGATGACGCGATGATTGCGCGTGACCCCGCCTCCTTCTGAGAGCAGAGAGATACGTGTGTGGATGTGTGGCGAAGCTGGCCGTCCGCAGTGAGAAAGAACAAAGCTGTAGATGTCGGGATGAGAGACAACATAGTGTAACGTTATACAGACATAACAAGGCTTCTGAATGAGAGAGGCATTCGTCGATACGTTACACGGAAACACACCGTGTTAATAATAAGCCGACCACCTCAGGGTACCGCCAGCTGTGAGCTGTGATCTGTTTTTAAAGTTACGCACCTTGGCGGAGGATGGCGCTCTCCGAGTGCCATTCTAGTTGTGACTATTTCCTCATGTCAAGTTTAATGCAGAACCTCAACTGATCTCAACATGGATGCCGGGTCACAAACTTTCTCATTTTACAGCTAAACAGTACACTACATGATGTTTCTGAAAACATTTGAGGTGAGAAATAGGCATTACAGTAACAGAATAGTAATTCATATTTGATCAGCGCTGCCTAGTTTGACCGTTTGTTCAGAGTTTGTGAATGATCTACAGCTGCTCAGAGACGTCAAGGCTCCAGCTCGGCCCAGCTCGGCTCTGATTGGTTGTTTTCCTCCGAACAGAGATGCTCTGGCTCATTGTGGAAACTACCAGTGAGGACTCATTTTCCGAGGAAATTAATACCTAACCAAAAGTGATTAATATCTTACCTTTAGGAGAATGTTGTCACACTCGACATCTAAATCGCTGTCAAAACAAGCACAAAGTCTGCCTTGTCCCACAACTTGGGTGTGTTTATTGTGATTGTATAAGGTTCAATCTGGATAAAACATTATATCATGTCTTTAGGGTGAACCGGTCCAACCTTCCATTCAGAGCTATAGCAAAGAAAAGCAATGCACTGTAATTCATATATAAACCACAAAATCAATTTGTATGTAATCAGTTAGTATAAAGAGAGACAAATGCCATGAAGAGAGGAGGTTACGGTGGATGGGTATTGTATTTTAATATTTAACTTATTGTATTATAATATTTTAACGTTTATGCGTGTCTAAAAACCGCTAGGAAAACACGCAAGAGAGGAGCAAACCCTTACCCTTACACATTCGAAAGTTTTAATCTTGGGTTCACGAGTAATAAAAGCAAAGGATTTTTACTTCATTTTGAGTCCAAAATGTCCCTTTTAGCAGTCTGATAAATATGGACCCTGGTTTGTCAGCATGATGGGAATAAGATGATGAAAACACATGGAAACACTCAAAATTAAGTTTCTATTGTGTAGAAACTGAAGCAAACACACTTATATGCAAAGCTGTCAGAATAAAGTGATACAGAGCTTTAATATTCAATCATTCATTAACATTGTTGAACAACAGCTATTTGAAATAGTTTGATTTCATTGAGTTTAACAGTAGAACCCAAATACCATTGATACTTTCTGATATTACCGGCAGTATTACTGTGATATAATAAATCACATTGTTTTATATAGAAAAAGAGAAAACAACATATTCCAAATATTGCATCCTGTGCTGTCCTCTCTCAGAATACATGACTCCTGTCTGTCCCC
>CAKAKR010049883.1:0-15307 GCA_916700685.1 Adelosebastes latens | reverse complement strand
AAAAAAGTTGTAATATTACGAGAATAAAGTCATAACTTTACGAAAAACAATGTCGGAATATTGTGAGAATAAAGTCATAACTTTACGAGAAAAAAGTCGTAACATTACGAGAATAAAGTCATAACTTTACAGGAAAAAAGTCGTAATATTACGTGAATAAAGTCATAACTTTACGAGAAAAAAGTCGGAATATTAGGAGAATAAAGTCATAACTTTACGAGAAAAAAAGTCATAATATTATGAGAATAAAGTCATAACTTTACAAGAAAAAGTGGTAATATTACGAGAATAAAGTCATAACTTTACATGAAAAAAGTGGTAATATTGCGAGAATAAAGTCAGAACTTTACAAGAAAAAGTCGTAACATTATGAGAATAAAGTCATAACTTTACGAGAAAAAAAGTCATAACATTACGAGAATAAAGTCATAACTTTACGAGAAAAAGTTGTAACATTACGAGAATAAAGTCATAATTTTACGAGAAAAAAAGAAAATAACGTGTAGAATTACTACTTTATAATAATATGACTTTATCTCATAATATTACAACTTTTTTCTCGTAAACCTATGACTTTATTCTTGTAATATTACGACTTTATTCTAGTAATATTACGACTTTTTTTCTCTTAAAGTTACGACTTTATTCTCGAAATCTCAGATTTATTTTTTTCCCTCAATGTGGCTCTAATACTCCGTCGTTCCACAGACCTACAACAATGATAAACACAAATGAAAATGTAACCAAAAAACAGTTATTCATTTCCATGTTTATAAATCCACAGGGAGCCACATGAGGCTCCAGAGCTGCAGGTTGCTGACCTCCTGGTTCAGAGCTTTATTTTCTATATTTGGTTCTTTGTCAATTCTGTGTCTGAGGGCAACACGAGATGTGCCAAAACCAGGTGGTGTTAACTCCAGCAGCCTACGCAGTTTGTGTCAGTAGCCTGCCGAGTAAACGGACATCTCACCAATGCTGGACATGAGCGTGTTCGCTTCGTCAGAGGCTTTCAGCTCTTCTCCGAGTTCGAGACCCTCAATCCCCGCTGCGGCTCCGGCAGGTGTCTCGTCTTCCAGCGGGGCTTCCATCATTAACGCTGTCTTTATTTAATGGCAGATACTCACGGTAATAATAAAAAACAGCTTTATAATACACACTTTTGTTGCGATAGATAGCTTGTGTTTGGTTTAGTTTTCATGGCAAGCAGCCTTTTGATGTTCCTTCCGGAAGAGAGGACGAACAAATGTGAGTTGTCAGGGCAACGACGCTGCAGTACCGTAAAGACGGACCTATGTGCGCAACCGAATTCCCACCAAAGCAGGTGCACACACACAAATCCTATTCATTGCTCCATAATGTATGTTGGTTGAATGCCTTTTTAAATCCTCCATGTGTTTATCTATTGTTAAGAATAAACAAAATAAAACTTAAAAAATAAAGGCTTATTTTTTTTTTTTTTAATTCTATTCTTTCTTTTTGTCATTATTATTATTATTATTATTATTATTATTTTCTTAATTTTATTTCAATTTTGAATGTTGAAGTTGTTTTCTCTAGTGTACTTAATGAGTTCGTCTATAAGCTCAACTACTTTGACCAAAAATTGGTTCATAAACTATTGTAATCACGAACTGTAAATTGTATATACGAAAACAACCTCGAAAAAAGGGAAAAAATAAAGTATAAAAAAATAAAAAAAATAAAGGCAATACAAAGCAATTCATTAAAAAGGAAGCGAACAAATACAATGACAAATTGCTTTTCTCTTTACCATGCAGTTACTGGCATCTACTTTACATTTGCTGTACTGGTTGTGTTTGGCTTTTTTTTCTAAGCCATAAAAGAAAATGTTTTAAAAATATGTTGCGTTAGGAACACTTTCATATACTAAATATGCATAGATAAGGCTAGGAGGCAATACAAATTCATGTTTACATTAGTAACTTATTTGTTAGATATGCGAATGTCACCAGGCTTCTGTTTGTAAAAAGTTCTAGTGAAATAGTATCATTCCTCATTAAAACCTGGACCCACCAGTGGTCATCATACTTTGAGCAAAAAGCAGGTTTATTCTGCAATACAAATCTGGGACAATATAAAACACAATGATTCAATGTGATGATTTAAAAATATAAGATTTAGAAAGATAAAAAAAGATTGAGTACACCTAAGAAACCCCTTCCCCTGAGTAAATTATACACCCTTAATTAAGACATAAAGCATGATTTCTGGTGTTTAAGCTTCAATGCTGTTGTGGAGACAACACAAGTCGCTTCCTCAGGGTGAACCTAACTTCAGGCATCTGCTTTCTTGCACCGGACTGTTGACTGCTGTCCTCTTTCTGGCTTACTTCCTCGTTCACGTGGTGGAGGATGGTGGTAATGTCTTCACCCCTAAAACAATATACAACGTACAAAATTACTATCCCTAACATGGCACTTTATGATTAAGTCAAGTGTACAGCATACATTACATGGTAATGATCATATCATCAGATCTACAAGATACAAAATATTTTTGAGTTACCTTGGACAGCGGTCCATTAGCTGCCGACACACAGATTGGACAAACCAGCTCCCATCTCTTATGTGTCTAATTGCCTCATGATCTTCAACAGTGGCAACAGCAACCAGAACATCGGCTTCTTCAGGGATGAATGGTGAGTGAGAGTCATCAGCCTGCAGATCTTTTAATAACACTCCAGGCTGCCTCTGCCCTCCCTGGCAGGCCTGGATCAGGAACACTTTGGGCTTGCCGGTGAGGGTCGATTGAGCGGTCGCCTTGAAAGTTCTAGTTATCCGTTTGATGGAGAGGGGCTGCCGATCGATCCCGTGGACCACACCCCTATCTCCGTGACTCAGGATACAGCAGATGAAGGCATCGCCATGCTTAGGAGCCTCTTGAAGAGCGGCGAATCCGCTGCCAGACCACTCCTTAACATGCAGCTGAGAGAGGTCGCTCTGAGAAGCGAAGCATTTCAGTGTGCGATCCATCTGGTCCATGGTTTGGTCTTCACACATCAGCACTCTGAACCCCAGCCAGCTGAACACCTCTGTCAAACTTTCTGCAGGATATTGAATTTTAAAAAAAATAGTTAAGCTTCAACCACCACCAAACAGGACAACAGTTTAAATCTGTGAATCTGTCTACTCTGTAACATACGAGCATCTTTGTTGGTTCCCCTTCTTGCTGTCCCATCCATGAAATTCATGTTGTTTATGATCACGCAGAGGCCGGTTGGCTGGCTGTTCAACTCATACGGCACGTCCTGAAAACAATAGAAACAGTTTGACACAAATATATAATGAAGAAACTTCAATATTTTATGCTTGAACACGCAACTTTAGTTTACTAGTTTCAATTCATGAGGTATGACAATAGAGTGCTCCAGGGATGACGTATTTTTGTAGGCCAACCAGGAAGTTATCATCGCTCTGGGTTCCCTCGACAAAAAGCAAATGGGATTTTTCCATTGGGTTTTGGATTATTATACATAAGCTCTGTGGCAAACAAACGTTTATGATACTTACAAGTTTTGTTCAGCAAGATTATCTCCACAAATGAACACCACTTTATGATTTTTGAAGTGTGAATGCAATCGGCAGAAGTAAAAAGCTAACATTAGGCTATAAATGAGCCACACCAAGGTTGCATGAATGCGAGAATACACAACGAGGCTGTAAAGGCGGACGAGTCAGCGTGATGACGTTTAGTAGTTCATTTACTTGTTAGCAACAGCTAATAAACCAACACATAAAGGCTTCAAAATTCACAAGTGGGATATTTATTTAAGTATTTTAAGTTGAAGAACAAAACATTAAAATATTTTAAGCTTGTGTTAACCAAAGACCTTATTTCAGGCATCTAACTAAAAACCTATTAAAATCGACTTCCAGACATAGGAACCGAAAGTGCTAAAATGCCAACTTATTTCCGCCTAAAACCTACGACGAACTGTGACTTTCTTTACTTGCAAAATTATATTTTAATTTGACAAACATCATTTGTGTGATTAACTGCGTAATTCAAATGGGATCAAAAAATTATTTGTCTCTCGGCGTTGACTACCGTTCATATTTTTTCCAAAATAAGGTCCCATGGGGTCTCTCTATATAATAAAGCTAATATTCTATATGTTAATACAGGATAATAAGCATGTCTTGTGTCTCTTTAACAAAGCCTAACTAATAACAATGACTCAAGCATTGTCACATAAAGTGTGTTATTTCAATATTAGGTGAAAACCTCACCTCTTTTCGCCTCTTGCTCTCTTGTGGCAGAACATCTGAGGAAATCAGAGGGAAACAGAATTACAACTCCAAACATAAAAGCCTCAACTTCATGTGAAACACACAATAGGCTGGCATAAGAGTCATTTCTATAACCAAACTGCACATAATAACGTACCACTGTCATGAACTGAAGAAACTTGGACAGGCCTAGGTAAAAGGCAGGCGTCATTCAATTGTATGTTCTTCAGGTTTGGGAACGTCTCTTGAATCTCATCATCAGTTTGCAGGAGGTTCAGGAAAGCTTGGCAGCGGTCTTCTCCTTTGTTCATGATCTTATCCACTAGCTCAATGATGTGGCCCTCTTCGTCTTCCTTGTTGATGCTTCTGAGGTTGTTGTACTCCCGTTCAGTTATCAGGTTATTCTCATGAACTTTGTTGAGGATCAGCCTGCGGTCTCCACTCAAAGTCGTCTGAATGGCTGTTTTATTACGTCTCATCTTGTCTTTGGCTGCCATGCTGAATCTGACATTGAGAACAATAAGAACAAGTAGTTAATAAGGGTTTTCTGGTTTATAGAGTCAAACTGTGAAAGATTTTTTGTAACATATTGCGATTGCACTTTTACCACTCAAGAGCCATTGTCGGCACGTAGTACAGCCCTTACAAAAAAGAAGTTTATTATCAGCATTGATTCATGGAGAGACCTTCGTCTGGTCAGCTAACATTACTGCCAAGCAGGTGAAATATAGAGAGATATTGTGGTTTTAGCTGACGTGTGTCACCTCACTGTTTTGAGCGATGCTCGTTCATGTCTATTTAGAGCGAGCAAGCGCGAGCTCAAAGCTGACTTTCGTTGACTTAACGGCCACAGGTGTCGCTGTTAACAAGCATTTCTGAAAGTTACAAACAGTCCCTTTAAAAGTATACTTTTGAAAACTAAAAAGTGGGCCAATTTAGTCCCAAGAAGTCAGGCCTGCCGTCAGGTGGGGGCAAAGGGTACAGCTGCGGGCCAAGGCCAGGGGGGGCCCATGTAAAGGTTTATGGTTGACCCTTAAATGGGATCAAGAACAACACTTAACTTACTGACCTATATCAGTGACACTACAAGTTAAATATATTTACATGATAAATAAATATATTGGTATCATTAAAACACCTTTCAACTTATCCTCTCATACCACCCCCCCCCCCCCCGCTGTTATTGTGAAAATGGCTGGCATAATTAACGGGAAACACTGGAGCCTGATCCGTGTCCCTAAGCTGATTGATGAGAGATGACGTCATCTCCAGAGGGTCGGACTCATACACGGATTCAGATGTCCCATCATAAATATAAATATGATGTAATGGATCTTCCTGCTGTAGGCCCCTATATGATAAAGTATGAAGATAGTGAAGATGACATAAGTTGAGTTGATTAACTAAATTCACATGATTTGAGTCAAGTGATTCACATGTTTTGTTATTTCAGAGTTCTTTTTGCCATAGGTTTATTTTATCAATAGTTTAATTTAAAATCAATACACGGACTAGATAAGACCTGGGACCATTAAAGTAACCGTGTTTATTTCCATTGAATAAGAGTGCATTTATACATTAACCATCATTGTGGCATGTCTTGATAAACCACAGTGAAGGTGTCAATAAATAAATAAATAAGGTCTATGATTCTAAATTAGAAAAGTTCTGATCTGTCAGGAATAGACGTGGTTTTAAATATGAATAACTATTACAGACTGTGTGGGCTAAAACACACTAGAAGCCTGATTCTCCTTTAATAATTCACTAGCTACATGTTTACAATAAGGCAGGCAAACTCATTAAAATACACAATAATTAAGATCAGTGTATATGATGGAATAGTAACATTAGAATGTACCAGAGGTCACCAAATTTGGGCTTTTATGAAAAAAACAATCTCCTAAGGGGCATGCCCCCAGACCCCCCTAGCTGGCTACTGTTTCCCACTGGCTGGCTACTCCATATCCTTGTGGATGGCCCTGATTGGGGGCTCAACAAAATAAAAGCCAGGGTACAGAGAGATCAAGAAAATGAAAGGATCAGAGAGGCAATGATCACATTTCTGGAGAAGCAGCAGGTATGGAGCTAGGAGCTAGGCAGACTAGCAAATAAAACCTGCTAGCAGGCTCATTTTTAAAGTTGAAGTGAATATGAATATTGTCTAATATATAATATAATAATATCATATGAAACTGGGCGACCTGGAGTCAGGGTGGATGAGGGGCCCAATTTGGTAAGTTTGTCCCCCTGCCCATAATTCCTAATGACTGGCCTGCAAGAAGTATTCAAGTACTAGTAACAAGTACATTGATATTAGTATACTTATCACATAAAGTATACTTGGGATTATACTTGAACTGTACTTAAGTTTACATCATAAAATAAACTTGAAGTATACTTCTTTTTTTGTAAAGGAATTCATCATTGAGTACTTCATTCATGAGATTAAAGCAACAGAATTCTTATTTACCAAACAGCGTTACTTTGAAAAAGTGTACCTTCAACAATGAGTTAACATTAAAAATGTAGTCAGCTAGCTAAGAATATATATTTTATATTTTGACATCAGGTAACAGAATGTAACATAGCTTAAACATTTTTCTACGATAGATAACGTTATAAAGTGAGTTAGGTTAACTACTGTACTTGGAAACTACAGCTATCTACAACAATACACTGATAATAACATAATAGCTTTAGTCACTTACTGTCAGGACGTCTTTCCCTCCACTTTCTGTGGACTGTTCCTGGAGATTCCCTCTCCTTGTGCCTGTAATAACAATACCTAGGCAGGGTTGCTTTCGTTTTCAAAACTCGGCGGTCAGAGATGTACTTTAATGGTCTTTTAACATTACCTGATCAAAGGTGACGTCTCTGCAGAATGTGCAGTAACGTTAATTACAAGCTATTCAATTCTGTAGTCATTTGCTCAGGTTTTATTGTGCCATGTGGAAGCGATTCATTGATAAAAGGCTAAAGAGTATACAGGATGTAGCGACAGACAACGGAAGTCTGTGAGTGTGGTGCTTGTCCACCACCTAGTGGAAGAGAAAAAGGGCTTCAGGGTAGCTGAGTTAAATGGTTGGTTTGGGCATGCAGCTTCGGTTCCAGGAAGAAAAAGAGAAAGACTATCACAGCAACACTAGAGACTTCCCGGCGACACAAATAAATAGAGATCTTGTTTCATCGCGGTGTATGTCTCCCTGGTGGTCTAGTGGTTAGGATTCGGCGCTCTCACCGCCGCGGCCCGGGTTCGATTCCCGGTCAGGGAACTAGTCTTTTGCTCTGTTAAATATCCCATATCGTGCTCGTTTTCAGGTTCATACTTGTATTTTGTGTTTCTACTAGACCATGTTTACAAGACAAGACAAGATGAACCTTTATTAATCCCCGGAGGGAAATTCAAGTGTCAAAGCAGCAAAATCAGCAAACAGAGTGAAACTCAGGAGAGGTAAAGGTATACACAATTATAAAAAATAATAATAGAGATATAAAAGATACAGAGTGAATGGGTGAACATAGTGTGTGCAGTCTGCAATAAATAAATGTAGTATGTACAATGAATAAATGTAATATGTACATATATGCAGTCTATAAAGTGGTATATAGGATGTTCAGTGTAAAGTGCGCCAGTGGTTAGATGCTTAATGTTAAAAAAAAACTTTATTTTCCTCATACTGTCGACCTGAATATTCCTGTATTTACCCTCTGTCTAAAACGCTCTGTTTTAGCGCATTTAGACGAAATTGCAACAGAATTGCGTTGCTAGGCAACAGCTTGGGTCCACGTGTACTTCCTGTCAGCTGATGACATTCACATACACTGCAAACAGGAAATAAACTGGGACACATTTAGAATGTTTACGTTTAAAATTGTGTAAAGGGTCTAAATATTGTATATCCGTGACAACACGAATGGGCAGAAATCCTGACAGCTTGTTTCAAACGCAGAGTTTCTGAATACGGGCTGTGTGTATTTCCGTGTGGATTGAGTGTTTCGATACTTTCACAGTATTTATATACGACTTAAACCTGCTTTATAATAAGAAAAAAACATTAAAATCTAAGTTTTTTATAATATGGGACCTTTAAAGGCACAGATGTAAACAAATAGCAACTATACAACTATAGATATCTGCACTAGTCTTACAGCGATACCTAGCAGCCACACTGACTATAAATTAATATATATAAAAAAATATGCAATCATCAAATTGATGGAAATGGTCACCTTTAGGCAAACAAATGTATCAGTAGAATTGTTTTCCCTTTGTCTTTTTTAATGTTTTCAGTTACTACAGAGTAGAAACCTAGAGCTGGTGGTAGTCATGTGTTGTCAAGGCAAGTTGTTATACCTCTGATGATTAACACGTCCGACAGTGAAATATCCAATATGAAGACTTTTTAAATTACACTACAGGTGTCCAGTTCAACAGATGCATATAAAAGATTTTTAGAAATAATAAGGTCATTAATAACAAGTCTTGCCATCACACAAACACACCAGAAAATTTGGACCACATACCAAATAGAAAATCCCCCAAAGTTGTTTAACTGTGTGGATTTTAAATATTCTTTAACTCAGCTAACTGTAAAATATAATTTTCTGATGTCTAAATGTTTTTCTAAGCCTTCTATACAATTCCAGAAATAAAATTCTTTATTTATTTATGGTTGGTTGGTAACATTTTTAAAAAGTTTTAAATTTATAAAAAAAATTACAGATTCTCTAACTTTTAAAAAGAGTTACCAATTTTATTAAAATGTTACTGATTTGGTAACATTTAAAAAAAGTTAGCAACTTTATTTACAAGTTGACAATTTAATATATATATATATATATATAAATACTAATTTCGTAAACATATCTAAAAGTTTCCAATTTTACTAAAAAAGTTAATGATTCTGAAACTTTTTAAAAAAGTTACCAGTTTTATTAAAAGACTTAATGATTTGGTTACTTTTAAAAAAAAAAACGTTAAACAACTTTGTACTTTAACACTACACTTAGTTTTTAGTGTATTCACCATCAACACATTGCTTTAGATGTGACCAGAAAAGCTAAGTAGGTTGCAGGGTGCTTGAAATCTTTTGATCTTGCGGTGTATGTATGAGAAAATTAAGAAACAGGAAAAAAAAGCCTCATTGTTTCCTGAAGCGTTATACAGTAGGCTATGTGACGTCATGCTTCTTCTTTCCCCACAAATGTGTTATTGTCTTCAGTCATTGAGAGCACTGACAGCCAGCGACACAGTGGAGAGACGGCAGGAGGTAACGGCTTCTTAGTTTTGGTTTTGATATTTATAGTAATGATACTGTAATAATATTTAGGAGGATTTTGTGTTAGATTTTATAATTTTTGATAAGGGAGTAGTATAGCTGAGCGTGTAAACAAAACTAAGCGCTGATAACTTATCCTTTGTTGAAAACATAAAAGCTTACAGTTGAAAATGTGTATGTTGTTAAAACTCAATTAAATGTAACAGAGAGGAGAATTACAGAAAGCTGTTTCTTTGTATTTTATTACGATCCCATTGAGATGTCTTACTTGATGTCAGTCACTACATTTAAGCATTTAAAAAGGGGAAGTATGAACAGCCAGGAAATTACTTAAGTTAGTGTGGACTGATACGACAGTTTCTCTATGTAGCTGTATGTGGCCAGACCCTGTATGCTCAGTCGTATGTCTGTTTCTCTGTCTTTGTGTGTGTGTGTGTGTGTGTGTGTGTGTGTGTGAAACCCTTAGGTTGGCTATGAAGCTGTTTCCTGTCCATCCAATACTTTGGTCCAGTTTGCTGGTTTGGTGTGCCTCACAAAGTGGTGGGTAACCTTTTACACCACACACACACACACACACACACACACACCCACACACACACACACACACACTGTCGATATAACTCAATGAATGACGATCCATGAATATTAAAGTTAAAACATGTCCCACAACTCTTCTTTAGTACACCATGTTTGATTGGTCAAACATTTTTGGCTATCTAGCTTTCATCAGGGTGGTGTGGTGCAGCTTCCGCTTTCCTTGAATACAGTATTCAAGGAAACCGCCTTCCTCCCCCACCGCTGATTAATACCTGAAAAATGTTGATGAATCAAGAAAGGTTGTATTGCGCGAGAGAATGTGCTGCATGGATGGACTTGCATTGATGCTCACACTTTTCTGTCTGTCGCTGAGTGTGAGTCCTAAAAAGTTAGAACTTGACACAGGGCCGGCTCTAGCCCTTCTGGTGCACGAGGCAAAATTTGGATTTGGAACAGTGTTTAGTCAGCTTCACTATAATTTACACTTTTGTTTACAAATAAGCACTGTATGTTGGTCTCAACAGTCTTCCCTCGCGTGCCTCCAACTTGTGCAAAATGCTGCTGCTCGCTTTTTTAACTAACACTTCCAGACGTGAACACATTACCCACCGTACTTTACTCGCTCTATTGGCCTCCAGTTCGCTTTAGAACCGATTTTAAAGGTCCCATATTGTAAAAAGGGAAATTTTCAGGTCTTTTACATTATAAAGCAGGTTTAAGTGCTATATAAATACTGTTAAACTATCAAAACGCTCAATATACGGAGAAATACACACAGCCCGTATTCAGAAATTGTGTGTTTGAAACAATCCGTTAGGATTTCTGTCCATTTGTGATGTCACAAATATACAATATTTACACCATTACATGGTTTTAAACGTAAACATTCTAAATGTGTCCCAGTTCTAGTAGAAACACAAAATACAAGTATGAACCTGAAAATTAGCACGATATGTCCCCTTTAAGCTCTTGATGTTTGTTTTTAAAGCCATTAACGGCCTTGCCAAACCTTATTTGTCCGAGATTTTAACTCCCCGCGAGCATACAGGGCTTTGTGGTCATCGGGTCAACTTTTTTTAGAAGTCCCGAGGTCGAGGTATAAGCTGTGGGGTGAGCGTGCTTTTGCTGTCGCTGCTCCTAAACTATGGAACAAGTTACCCCCTGATATATGCACTATCACTGACCTAGTACTTTTTAAATCCAAGCTCAAGACATTTTTATTTAGTTTTGCTTTTAATACCTAGTAGCGCTGTGACATTTTCCCCTGTGCTTTTTATGTATCTTTTTATGATTTTATGATACGTTATGTTTTTATTCCTGTTATTTCTTGATGTTAATGTGAAGCACTGTGGGTTCCTTTTGGTTATTGTAAAGGGCTATACAAATAAATGTGGATCGATTGATTGAAGTGCATCCGGGCAGATGAAAAAGTGTGAGAAAGAGAGTTACAGGGGTGAAAAGTGTATTTCTTTCTTTCTTTCTTTCTGTATTTGTTACCTCAATGCAGAAAATGAGGAAGGGCGTCCACCGGCATTTAAAAAAAAATATATATATTATTATTTTATTTTTTTTGGGCAACAAGAGCCCCCTTTGAATTTGGAGCCCTAGGCGACCGTCTATATGGCCGATGCCTTAAGCCGGCCCTGACTTGACAATCCATAGCTTTTTATTGTGTTTTCCCTCGTGCTATTACTCTAGATATAAGTCCTCTTCCAGCAGAGACGGAGGCCAACAACCATGATGTCTGTCAGGATGAAAAGGATCCCGGCAACGTGAGAATCAAAATGTTCTTTTAACTACCAAAGGGCCACACAGGCACAATAAAAGCCTGCTGCTCTAAAATACAGATGGGATTTCTGTACTCTGTTCTTTATGTTTGTGGAACTGTTTCAGATCATTCCACTGAATCCTCCGGAGCAGGAACATCATGTAGAGGAGGCGAAGGTGAATGATAACGTCTTCCACTGCCTCCTTTACCCAACAAATTTACTCAACTGCTCCTGGTCATTCCACACTTTACAGAAGGATACTCACCTCTTTGTCAATATCAGGTATTCATATTTTTTAAAATGACACATTAACCATATAGCATAGCTATGAAGAGTATGAATTAAGGCTGTCAAAGTTAACGCGATATTATTAACGCAAATTCGTTTTAACGTCACTAATTTCTTTGACGCATTATCGCAACTTGTGATTTTTAGGTTGTAGAGCTAAAGCTAGAGTGAAGATATCTGGTATCATATGAAACTATTTACATACATTTGTGTAAAGCAAGCATATTTGGACACTCCCATGTTGATAAGAGTATTAAATACTTGACAAATCTCCTTGTAAGGTACATTTTGAACAGATAAAAAATGTGCGATTAATCACGATTAACTACGGACAAGCATGCGGTTAATCGCGATCAACTATTTAAATCTATTGACAGCTTTAGTATGAATAAGAATGTATGAACTGTTTCAAGTGTGTTTCTCTTTCTCTGTCTACTCTCCCAGTATCTGTGATGACGATAGAGCAGTTCACCCTCTGGACCTCTCGTCTGAGGAGAGAGTCGGATCATTGTCTTTGACTCTGCACGAGCACGACATGTTATATGTGATCCTCCGCTTTAACATAAGCCTGCACGACGAGTGGACGGTCTACACCTCCGCATACGACATGGACATTCTAGGTAACACTCTAAGACAAAAGGGTGCCTTCAAAACGAAACTCATGAGCTAGAATTCACAATTACCATCGAGAACCACAAATCTTGGGACAAATTTGTTAGTGTGATAAATAGTATGTACAATTTTTTCCAATTTGTTGGGGATAACAAATTGATATGGGAGAAGCCATGTTGTTTCTCACTGAATACATTTGTGATTTTTAATATTTATTCAGTTAACAAATAAGACAGGTTCAGATTCCTGTAACACTAGTCACTTTGAATGGCATTTGATCAGCTGAGGGATTCCACTAGGAATAGCATTTGATATTTTTTGTAAGTGACAGGAAACATTTTTAGTTCTGAGACATTTTCGTGGCTGAGAAGTTGATCAAGTCGACAAGAAAAATGATATTCCTGTCCCAACTCCCAGTATCTGCAGAACAAGCAGCAGAGCAGACAAACAGGCAGGCAGAGTAGGACGGGTCGTCACAGTACTTTAATTAATTTGGTGAGCTGAATGTTCAGGTTAGGTTTAGACTGTATACTGTAGAGAGTCCACAACAGACCTTCTGACTGAACTCTTGCAATTATTTCACTAATGTTTGGTTGTGTGTGCCACAGAGGTCCTGTCTCCACCCCAAAACATCTCTGCATCAGTCAAAGACGGAGGCCTATTGGTGACGTGGGGTCTTCCCCTCCGTCAAGAAGACATTAACCCTTCATGCTTTGAATACCAGCTGGACATGGGTGACCAGGTACAGTATGGATATGGTTGTTGATTATTCCATAAATAATATATATGCAGTGGTGGAAGAAGTATTGAGACTTTTTACGTCAGTAAAATAGCAATACTACAGTGTAAAAATACTTAGTAGAAGTAAAAGTCCTGCGTTGAAAGTGTTACTTAAACCTGCAGTAGGCAGAATGTTTTTGGCATCATCACTTTAACGTTGTAGCTGGTAAAGGTGAAGCTAATTTTAAGTACTTTACATACTGCTAATTCATCATAATGTATTAGTTTATTTATTTATTTTTTATTATCTATTAATAATCTGAATATACAAAGTAACTAGTAACTAAAGCTGTCACATAAAGGCAGTGGAGTAAAAAGTACAATATTTGCTTTCCAAATGGAGTAGAGTAAAAAAGTAAAATGTAAATACTCAAGTAAAGTACCTCATAATTGTACTTAAGTACAGTACTTGAGTAAATGTACTTAGTTATACTCCACCACTGTATATATAGTTTCATTTAGCACATTGTTTTCTGGTGCCCATAAACAAGAACAATCTAGGTAAACCTACTGAATGTTTTATCTTTTAAAAACAGGAAGGACCCAAAACTTTGCCCGACCAGCTGTCTTACACAGAGGCCAATGCAGATCCCACCCGCTCCTACAGCGTGAGGATGAGGGCGAGGAAGATGGATCACTGTGGGATTTCTGAGTGGAGTGACTGGAGTCACGCCGTCAGTGAGTGCTGTTTGTTAAAGTCGTCTCGATTAGCGGTTCAACCAAAGGCTGGTGACCTTTTATCATCTCCATCCATCGGTGTTTATATCTGGAAGTCTCTAACTACACTGTGTTATATTTTAAACATATTTATGTGTGTGTGTGTTTGTAGCGGTGGAACAGTCAATTTACAAACTCAACACTCTGGTGATCATCTCAATTTCACTGGGAATACCCATGATCCTCCTGGCTGTGCTGCTGCTGGTGCGCCATCAGAGGTACTGTTTCTGTCTCTAACTGAATGACTTGACTTCTGACACAGACTTGTCTTCACACCTGCTATATTCGTTATCCGCCTCGGTGAGCTGTTTTTCTAATCTGATGCCATAAACTCTCTTTTTTAAATGTGAAACGGTGTCAGACAGAAGACAAAACGTGACCCCGGCCTCAGCAGAATGGGCGAAGTTAAGTGAGAAAACGGAGAAAGGAGAAGTAAGAGGAGTTTACGGGTAGTGGTGGTGACTTTTTTTTTTCTGAAAAACCACCGCAAAACATCCTACACTTCCTAGAGGTTCAGACAGAAACCCCCCTGTACTGTACGAGGTCTAAAATAGCCAAGCAGGGTAAAAACACAACATGAAAGAAAATGCAAAAGAACACAAAGGAAGGATGTGCTTCTTTCTGTGACGGTTTCACTTGATTCGGTCAACTATTTGTTTTAAAACAAAATGCATATCAAAATTATGATTTTATCCAATGCAAATGGCAGCAGAATGAGTTTAAAATGTGTACATTTGTGCTTAAACCTGCAGTAGGCAGGATATTTTTTGGCATCATTGGGCAAAAATTCCATAATAACCTTGCAGCATATTGTAATTCAAGTGTTCTGAGAGAAAACTAGACTTCTGCACCTCCTCATGGCTCTGTTTTCAGGCCTTAAAAAACTCTAGCCCGTGACGGGAGACTTTGGCCAATCACAGGTAATTTCAGAGAGAGAGCGTTCCTATTGGCTGTTTATTCAACGGGGGCAGCTGTCAATCACTCGCAAACTCCGATCAAACTAGGCAGCGCTGATCAAATAAGAATCAATATTCTTTTACTGTAATGACTATTTCTCGCCTCAAATGTTTTC